>JANHFX010019697.1:71203-85127 GCA_027560015.1 Chloroceryle amazona
CAAATGCTAAAAAGAATCCAAATCATTTGAGAACACCGAGGAGCTTCAGAGATGTCACTGGAGTGATGGCCTCTTGCTTCATCCAACCTGTGCATCTACAAAAATATTCCTGTGGTCACCATTCTCTAGGAAGTTCTGATGTTTGCAGGGTGTGTACACAGATTTATTTGTGACCACTGTTCTTCTGAACTTCAAATCCCTCAGAATGGTTGCTTATGTGATTGACATCATGTATGTTAGAAGACAGGTAATATAGTCCCCTTAATACTCAACAAAATCTATACTCCTGGCATTTCATCTTTTGCAGACTTGATTTCTCACCATTAACACTGCATCAATTAACATCTCACATTTATGCAACTAAAACGAATGCTGGAAAGTTAGGAGATTGTTTTGCAGCACAGTGGCCATGCTGGAAATTCATCAGCAAATGCTCTCGATTCCACCCCAGCGCTCTGACTCTGGCACTATCTCACTACAGAACAACAGGAACCAGTCCAGAAGAGCCGAGGAAATGAAACAAGCCATTAAAGTAAAGCAACTTTAATTGCTAAACTCAGTATATGGAAACTTGGTAACTGTGATTTTAGTAGCAAGAAGAAAACTGAGGTTGATGGTGTAGCCACGGCAGATGCTGCATTCCTGGAATCAACAGCTTTTTCAGACAGAGCTAGGCAGCTCAACTGGTAGCTACAGAAAACAGGCAACAATATGATTGCTTAGAAGAATCAAAAAGCAGTCTTAAAAATGAAGAGCTGTTAGGGAAAATGGATGTAAATATGTGGTATAATTTATTTATGTACCTTTTATTATTCAAATCCCAACATCGGCATCAACTAAAGGTTCAGCAACACCAAAACACGGGGGATTCCCAAGGCTACTTAAGTGCTTGATTGCTTAAGTAATGCCTGATATTCACTGGAGTTCAGGAAGGATGAAGGAACACAGGTATTTTTTAGGGCCTTAAAATTCATGTTACAGGTGCTGCAACTCTTCCACTTTCGAGTTTAATCGAGCATTTGCAAGCATTGCCTGTGAACAACTGCAAGGCACCTCCTAGTGTCATGTGAACAGAAGTATTTAAGAGGCAAGTTTCTATGCACGTGCTTCAGAAGAGATCCAAATATGGAAAAACCACCACTTTTTCCTAATTCTGTTACCAAGAATCCTTACTTTGTATACTGTTCTGCACGGGTTTCAGATGATGCTAAATGTTCTGCAGGATTGAAAATAAAGGAGAATGGAAATATGTTTTTTGAGCAACACATGTGACTAAAATTATTGTTGTGAAATATAACGGAACAGTTTTACACTAGGTGAGATATCTAATGGCCACCAAATTCTTTTATTTATGAACATGAAAAATAGGCTTTGGCAGTTGACCTTGGGCTGTTTTCCTTCATTAATAAAACCTTATCACTTCTGCTCCAAAGAATAAGGTTGTTTGTCATTCAAGCAAGAGTAAACTATATAAAAATATACATTAAGAATGTAATAGGTCTGTCTGATAATTTTAAAAATTATCAGAATTTTAAGATAATTACTAGTAAATGAAAGAGTCCTTTGACCAGCAATGCAAAAAAACCCCACCCCAGAGATAAAATTTACTATTGGAAACAACTTCTCACAATGTTTCTGTTCTCTCTCCTCCCTTTTTTCTACAAACCTTACCATCTACTATAAAAACCACTGGGAGATGCTGCCATATTATTTTATTTTGATTTCAATCTCTCATCACTACGTCCACTGCTTTATTCCATGTCAGCAGGATAGGTCTGGCAAGGTTCAAGGTAATTGCCAATATTCCCTAGCTACCTTGACTGTCAGCTGTGAATATGCTAGTAACTTGCATAAAGCAAAAAAACCCTCTCCCCCCCCCCAAATCTTGTGGAAGTGTGAACCTCTTACTAAACAAAGAATCTCCACTCTCTGCACTGCAAGATATTTCAGACAGCACAAGAAAAATCTCAGTTCTTAAGAGTAACAATGAGATGAAACTGAAACACACAGCTGCCCACTAAACCAAAAAATACCACAAATAAGCAAACACATTGAGAAGATGCAAAAGCACAAAGTAGTACCTTATAAAATGAAAACTGAGGTTTGCTAATGACATTCTGTGAATGAACAAATTAGGATAGCAAAGTATTAATATGCTTAAGTGATCTTAATAGTACCTGCCTGTTGGGAATTCATACTCTCTATGTCTGTCACAGAAATGAAATTAAATTCATAGAATACCCTGCAGAATACTTAACTAGCTATTAATACTACTGTATGATATCAGCACTGCTGATTACACAGACACGTAAAGTTCTCTATACATTGTCCATGCTTTGCACATCGACTGCACGGGTATAATTCTGATCTGTACTTTTACACAAGAGAAGATTTTCCTCACCAAAAGCAATCACTGACCGGTGGGTTTTGCAGGCTGCCAGTTAGCCATGGCACCACTTACTAAGTTATCTTCCTTCCCTACCCCACGGAGTTCTGAATGCAGACTCTCAGAGGCAGTGGCAGGAGTCAACAGCTCGGTGCCTAATGCATTAGCGGCTCTGATCCTGCTCAATCCTAAACTCTGGTAGGTGGTTTGGACTGGTAAATATCTTGTAAATGGAGTGACAGAGCAGAGATGCACTGCCAGTGGTTTCTCAATACATGCAGCAATTTACAGATGATCAAGAGCAGAGCGCTGGGGCAAAGGGTTTTGTTTTGGACAATATTGAAATAAAAGAGAGCAAGGTAATAGTTGGAAGAAAACTAGGTAGGGACAGAAGTAAACCATTCTCACCGCTCTTTCCCCACTGTAAATTAACCCAATTAGCTAGAGAATATTTTCCCCCTCAATTCAAACACCTCCCTAGATCAAAATAGAAAACATTTATTAACTGATGCTTCCAACTGTGACATAAATTACAGTCATTTTTGTAGTACAGATGGTGTAAAAATGCAATCTAAAAATATGATGAAAAGCTCAAAAGATGAGTAACCCAAGTTCATCTTAGAAATGGCTGTTTGGATGCTGCTAAAGAAATGTATTTGGAGTTAATTAGCTTGCTTTTTATCTGTTCCTCAATTAAGAACTTCTTACTCTCCCTTAATCATGAAACAGCCATTAAATTTAACAGATCTGTCTAGATGACCTTACAGAAGAAGAATAAATTAGTTGAATATTTTTTCTTAAAAACATGAGAATGATTATATGAAAATAATGGTACTAGCAATGTCCCAGTCCTTGCAGACTTTGGATCACAGCAAACCAATTCCATCTATGACATTTGAAATGATTCCTGTAAGTCTCAGTAAAATGAGTATTTTGGAACATTGTTTATTCACATACTTCCCGAGGGCATATGAATTCTTTTCACCCTTTACAAAAAAAAATCCAAAACCCAAATGCACAAAAAAACCCCCACACAAAACAAAACAAAACAAACAGGTGCCAGTGCCTAATAAGTGAGACACATATGTGTAAAAAAAATTATAGTATTTCAGTCATTAACACTACATTGCAAAGAAAAAACCCCAGTGTAATAGGAAAAGGCCTCTGGAAGACATGATTAGAACATATTCCTATGTACAAACCAAGGACTCATCACCCCAGTGCAGTTCCCTTAAGCTGTGTCACAGGTTTTCTGATTTAATATAAGTTTTCCTGGGTCAGAGCAATCCTTTTAGGGCTGCCCCCTTCAGGAAGACATTCCAAAATCCCATGCTGAATGTTTTCTACGTGTGAATATGAAAATAACAAATTACAGGGAGATAGGAAACTGTACAGCAGTGTTCACAGGTACAGGCTGCTTCCTGATGTATTTTAAAAACATTTCTTCTTTCAAAGGATAGACAAACGATGCTGGTCGATCTGCTGCACCATCACCATCAATTCACTTGATTAGCAGTTGAAATACTCTGCTTAAACTTCAGTATTAAATAGCAAAAAAAATGGCAATGATTTTTAAATTAAAGAAAGAGGTCCTATCTTCTCAGATCATTTAAAAAGCAGAGCATTGCTATGTTCTAGGTTTGCAAAGAGTGATGAGAATGCATTGTCCTGAGCATCGAGTCATCCTGCACCTTAGGTTGTGAGGATGGTGGCAGTGGGGGAAAAAGCACCGACATCCTAAACAAAGTCTTTACCCAGCACGTGGGGAAGCAGAAGCTTAGATGCAGAAGCCCACCTAGCGTGGCAGAAGGAGGTTGAGTCACACCAGGCTGGAGAACTGAGAAAAACTGGTTTGCACCTATTTGGTAAACAAAACATAGGTGTTCAGCTGGCCATCAGCCACATCTACCATTTGAAGACTTGCTCAGAATGAAGCTTTGTCCATTATACAGCAGTAGAAGGCTCGTTAACACTGATTTAATACAGCAGCAAAATTAACTTTCAAGCACGTGGCTTAATAAATGATACTTTGCACTCCAATGAAATAGGACTTTCAGGAGCACAGGCACCAATCCTGACCGTAAACCCCCTTCGACAGTGCTGTAAAATAAGATTATCTTTACGTGTCCCCTAGAAGAAACAAGGTATTAAATACAGATGAGAAATGAACTGCCCTTTTAAGATTGGGGTGAAATGATAAAGGAATGTGTCAAGATTTTTAATCTAGATGCCTGACCTCAAGGCTAATTGAGAGTTCCTGTCGTCTGTACTGTCAGCCCCACCGTATACAGACAACAAAAATAACAATGAAAAGACAACAACAGCAAAAGGCATGTTATACAGACTTACAGATTTCACTTCTTAAACAACAGCCCTGTTGATGTTGCAAATAGAAACCCAATAGCATTCTTCACCTCCGAAAAAGTCACGGCACCACGCAGCTGCAAACAGAACCGTGCTGGGCGTTAGGGCTGCACCGCATTCGCCCGCAGGTTAAGAAGGAACAGCTTCAGCACTTCCTTGTCTTGTTCTACACCAGTCCAGCACTGCTGACCAGCAAGATAATTCCTTATAGTATATGATAAAAATGAGATGAGATTTAACTGTCTTATTAAAACCACTTTGTTTTTCTGAGCCCAACTGCAGTGTCGGAAGCCTGACTTGGACTGCTCGGGTACCACCTCTCTGACCAATTCAATCAACTTTTTTTATTTAGAAAAAAATATTATTATGATATGATTGTTCCAGTCCCTTGCCTTTGATGTAGGTAACTGCTGTAGCATTCTGCACGTTGACCACTATCCAGAAAGAACGTGGCTGAACTGAATTAAAGCCTTCGAATGAGAATAGCTTGCAGCCACGGTGAGACCTTAAGATATAAAACATGTAAGCCCGACTCAGCTCTGGTGGTTCATGTCACCTTGGGCAGCAGAACAGCACTGAGTAACCAGCAGCAGTCTGAGCTCAAAGCCAATACAGTTAACATTTAAGAAACGTGATTTGAAGGAGATTAATACCTTCGCCCAACCACACCATAATAACCACTGTCATTGGAAATCCCACTGTGGAGGCTGCTCCTGATATTATTTTTAAGAAATGCACAATGTCCTGGAATCACCTGGACACAAAGGTACTTTCCTATCACATCAGTTCTACAGAATTTACCTCATTTTTGACCTCTTAGTAGAAATAACTGACCAAGTTCACGGGGATGAGCAGCTGAGGGCACATTTGCTTCATCCTTTTGCCTCACAAGAACCAGGTGGATACAAAGTAAGGCCTCTTTTCCTTCTTAGATGGAGACAAACTGTTAAAATGGGAAGGATAGGTGCAGGAATGGTAAGAAATGCACTCCAGTCTCTGAACAGAGTGGTGCTGGGACACAAGTAAGGTTGCAGAATCCTGAGTTCCAGTCCAGAGAGGATTCCCTCACTTGCAGTCCAGTGGTACCTTACTGAAAGCAAGATTCCCATGCAGAAATTTGCTTTGGTATTCTGGCTCACTCTTTCCACTTCCCCACGTGTCCATCCCACTTCCTTCCTCTTCTCTCTTACCCTCAGCTCTGAGAGGATGTGAGGAAGTTTTTGAGGAGAGGTAGGTGAAAGAGATGGGAAGATTCAGCCTCCAGCAGATAGAACTGTGGGACTCTCACACTCATTGCTCCCCTGCTGGGAGCATAGGACACTAAAACTTGAGCTATGGAAGTGGTATCACATTTCTCCTGGGTATTATTTCTGGAAACCAGGGGGAAAGGAGTATATATCTGTTCCTTTTTTGGCATTTCTCATGTGATCTGCTTAACAGTCTCTTCAGAAACCAAAACTAAAGCACTAAATATCCAAAGTAATCACCCTAAATGTTCACCTTTACAGCTTCAGAAATTGGCAAGTATGAGAGAACACAGTCAAGATAAAACATATGGTTTCTACTCCAAGAAAAAGAAAAGGTGAATCAAGCCAAGTTGTTTCCAGATTTTTGAATATGATTTAAATAACAGACTTGTTTTCTAGCCCTGGACATATCCTCCAATGCACATACTAGTATCAAACTGGTGTGTGTGGGGAGGAAGACTATCTAGAAACTGCATTCCTTACCACCCACCCCCCTTTTGAGAGTCTCTATCTTCTTTGACCCAATGCCAACACGATAACTTCACATAAAACAGGAGTGTAGGAGGGGATTATTGGCACAGAAGCATGGGAATAACCTGCGGGAGGAGAAGCATTTTTCTTATTCCTTCCTTAAGCATAACTTCTCAAAATCAAATGGGGGGGGAAGGTTGGACAGAAGAAATGTCTTTTTTAACACAAAAGGCAGAAGATAAAGAGGTCAGATGAGAAATAATGAAATATGGGAGGAGTAAAAAGTTTACAAGATAGCACTTGGAAAATTAATTCAAGGCAAGAAATTTATCCTAAATTTAAATGAGAGGTTGATTTTTTTTTTTCCTTCCTCACCTGTGGAATTAAAACAGCCCATAGGGATTTCCAAAATGTGTGCTTTATGTGCATGGTGAAGAGGAGAGAGGGCCAGCTGCAGTGGGTGATGGGAATGACAAATATGGAGCGTAACCAGAAGCAGAGGAACAAAGAGCAGCACTGCAGGGTGCTGCCTGCCTGGAAAACACAGGTCTTTTCAGACCCTCCGGTCACCAATGTGCAGGGAGTCCCAGGAGCTTGATAACAAGAGCTCAGTCCTCCAGCTTCCATCAGCTGATAAAAAACAAGTGGAGCTACAGGGAAAAGTTCTTAATTTTGCTCCCTTGTTCATACTTCCTTCTATTAATGCCCAAGAATGAAAGTAGCAAGGGCAGAATTCAGTGACAAAAAAGAAAGAGGAAATAGGGAAGTCAATAACTGACTCTGTTCCCATGTAAGACTGAATCTGGCACTTCACGACCTGTGTGTATCTCCCATCACGTTACATTCCAACTGCCTGCCCCTATTTCTTCAGCAGACACCAAGCTGGAGCCGCTGCCAGCACAACGGTCAGGACTTTTCCTTAGCACAGTAAAACCTCACTCCATGGGGGATGCAGACAAGTCTGGAAGGAGGCTGCTAAAATCCAAAGCAAGCTTTTTTAGGTACCTTTTATCTTTCAGAACACCACAGCTTTTTTTGGTACCTCTTAGCTTTCAGAACACCACCTGTGTATTTATACCACCCCTTCTCATTTCAACATATTTTCCTGGGAGGAAAATTCCCTACACAGAAACATGGGGAGGCTTCCATGCCCATTTTATGAGTTTTTCCATTAAAGGAGCATCTGGTCTAATGTGCGGGGTTTAATTACATGCAATGATTTGCAGTTTTGAAAAACATATACAAAAGGCCGTACTGAATCAACATAACTGCAGTCTGTGACATCTATATTCCACAGCAAACCAGTAAATACTCCACAATAGTATAGTTCCAAGATTAAAAAAGGGGGGAAGTAATTTCAATGAGTTATGATCTGTGGTTCCTGATGCTATTTAAAAAATTATATATCCTTTGATCTTTGCTATAAAGAACAAACAATACTTGTGCTGCAGTGCAAAGAAAGCCTGGATTTCCACTGAGTGGAGGCTGAATTCATTTACTAAAGGAGGAAAAGGTGACTGCACAGAAACCAGTGCCATGAATCATTCCAATAATTCAGAACTATGCCACCCAGCTGCAAGTATCTCTTAGAAACATATGCAAAACATTCATGTACTCAAGCAGGCAGATTAGCTTGAATAATGCTCCAGCCTAGCAAGAGAGACCTCTTTTTGTTGGCTTGAATAAGCTCATACAACTTCATAATATGCAAATCTGAGACCAGCTTAATTGTACTTGATTGTAGGAGATGCTTTATATGACATGAGCCAGAGTCATTTCTATGCAGGAAAAAAGTGCCAGTTACCTCTATAAACCACAATACTAATCAAATAAATATAATCCAGATATCGTTGTAAGAAAATACCAAAATAACATGCCTTTTTTTTTAGTTTCTGTTTCCACTTGTTTCTAAATGCTTTCCTCCAATTACGCCTCTTTCTTCTTAGTATCTGAGCCACTGTCCAACCTCAGCCTTGCACAACGTACGCAACACTCTGCTCCTCAGCAGCTACAAGTGATGTAGTTTTTCCTTTCACTACTACAAAAAAGAGAAAACAAACAAAAAAAAGAAAACAAAACAAAATCACACAAAAAACCCACCCAAAAATAGAAAAACAAAACCCAAACAAACCAAAAAAAAAAAAGAAAAAAGCAAAAAGCTACAAAATAACTGCAGCTGACTGCATGTGCTGTTCTCTGGTACTTGGTAAGAAAGTGGCAAGGTAGGAAGCAGAGACTCCTAACTTGGTCTCTCAAACCCAGTTTTGCCATCTCAAGCCATCACATAGCTGAGGAAATCCGAGGTGGCTCAGAACACTGAAGTAAATGAAATGGGGAGCGATACTTCTGCTGATTTTAAGAGTGGCAGTGTAGCCACAATGGTCTGAGGATCTAAGAAAAAGCAAAGTTCATAGCGTAAACTTTTTTTTTAATAAAATTATATTAGCTGATACACGTGGGAGAAACAGGGGAGCTTCCAACAGTCTGGGAGTTGGCTTTTCTAACAGTAGCCATTTGTCTAATAAAGGACATTACGTGTGCACACAGACTGTCTCCACAACCTTCGAGGTTATCTCATCAGACAGCTTTCCAACGGCACCAGGCACACGGCCTGACCACGATGGGGCTTCTTTAACCCTGGTTCTACAGATACCAACTCGACTGGCTTTGCTGGACTTTCCCATATTCTCCATCTTCCCGCAGAAACGGGTGGAAATTGCAGGAGTGCTTCTGGTGTCCTCCACAGCGATCTGCAGCAACTCCACAGTGGCATTCGGCTGAGCTGTTCAGGCAAGTGACCAAACTCAGACCTATTGCTGTGACATTTGATGCCTGACTTCAGCAAACTTCCAGGACACTGGGTTTGTGAAAACAACCAGGGCAGCACTCTGCTGATGTGTTCTCTGCAGGAGGTTTCTGAAAGGCCAGAGAACTACCCTGGACTTTTCTGAGGCAGTAGGGGTCTGACTACTCTGACTACTCATTAAAATATACACCAGTTAAACTTGGACAAGATGATGCAGAAGAGGAAAATGGACTTTCATGGAAGCTGTTATATAAAGAGACAAAAAACCCCAAGCCATGACTTCAAAGGTTTCCTTGTTCTAGAGGGATTCCAGTTAAAACAAGATTTCGCATTAGTTCTAATGCAATCTTCCACTCTGGCACAGAAATAAAATCAGGAATTTACTGTGCTTCCACAAAAAGACTTTATACTTAATTTTACCTTGCAAACATAACCACAACAATTTTAGTGTGTACTGCAATTAACTGGAAGTGAATTTCACTTCATAAGATACAAATTACAATGGATTAACTGCTTGATCAAGCAGGAATTAAAAAAGAACAAACCAAAATCACTACTGAGATTCAGCTGCAAGACCAAGAGTAGAAAGTTGAAGGCTGTGACAAAAATACTGTAAACATCTGGAAATCACTGGCATGGTTTTAAGTCAATGAAATACAAGCACAGCAAGAAGCTCCCCTTTAACCATCTAAATGCAGCCTGTCAGGGCAGTGTTGTTTTCTCTGGCTTTGCAGAGGTTTGGTGCATGCAAACATGGAGAAGATTTGGAAGAACTGAAATATGCCTGTAAAAACCAGGTAGACAATGATTCAAACACCCTGTAATCTTCTTGGGATTTAGGATTAGGCAGAAGCAGCCAATTAATTACACATTCTGTTTGTTTTAGCCGAAGGAACAATGAAGGTTTTACAGTTGCTACATTCATCACACATTTTTCAGTGTTATGTGGCAAACAATATTTATGTCTTTCCTCCAAGTGAAGCAGACACAGAGTCTGGTAGGACTGTTTTTTTCTTTTCTTTTGTTTTTTTTTTAAGCATTTGTTTCTTCACTTGCTGGTTTTCTCATGTATCAGTCTCTTGAGATATACCCAATGGCACATTCACCTTGGAGCTGATGCGCAATGTTTATATGAGTTGCACCATTTACAAAGGCATTTTCCCATTCACACCACTTTTTGAGGAGAGGGGACAAACATTAGAAGCCTTATAGGTGTTTATTATTCAACACAATGGTTTGGGGGGATCTTAATCTCCCTTCTTTTCTAGGGTTCCCATACCTGGAATATTTTATTGAGAGCAGAGAGAGTATGCAACAGAGAGAGGCACAAGTTCTACCCCGTAGAATAAAGGAAAAGGAGTAAAAAAGTAGAAAGATCCTCCCTTGTTTTGTTCAAATGTGTGATCTCCTGTTTGCTCCTTTCTGGAGCACAGAGGGAACCTCTCTGCAGCTGGGATGTGTGCAGCACTGCTGTGGGAATACCCATCCCATCCAAGCTTTGATGCTGCATGAACGTGGGGTACCCAGGATCCTAAGGGACACATGACTTACTATCTCTACCCCTCATTCGAGTCTTTCTTCTTCAAGTGGCTATTTTATTCAGCCAGTTGTTGTTGGGCTTTTTTTATGGAGATCCAGAAAGAGCCCTGCACCATCTCTACCCCTCTCTCATCCTGCCTGCTCCCATGGGAGCAGCACCTATTGTAGATATACAACTTAGCGTGGAGGACAAGAAACTCATCTCAGAACGTCCCTTCTTACCCTTCAGAACAAGCTGAACTCCCAACAATTCAGGTATGAAATTCTTAGAATATTCTTTTTTAATTTCATGAATAATAAAAGACTTCTTTCAGCTGTGTAAGAAAGTTTATACAAAACAGGTACTTCCAAGATGAAGAAAAAAAATCACTAAATTTTCAGCAAAAAACTCAAAGTCACTGAAAAGGGTAATGAAGGTAGCAATGGTCCATCTTTTATATCCGTGTCACCACAAAAGCACTCTGCTTTTCCTATAGGATATCTAGTTTCATAAGACAGCTTGTGTTCTGCTCTCAGACACAGTTTGCTGTCACTTGGTACACAAAACCAAGCACCACAGAACTGGGATCCACGGCTTCACACACTGCGCTCTTCATGCACGCTCACTGCAAACAGTTTCACGGAGGGTATCACTTTCCTACTATGAAGTGTTTAAAAATAAATGTCTTCTACTGAGGTCACCTTTTCTCAAGGCACGACGTGATCTTTAATTAACACTGGAGATTCTGTAGCTGACAGAGAGACTCTGAATGTGTCGACTTTCTAAAAAAGCTAAAATAAAAAAAGTGAGGCAGGTGCTTCCCATTTCTGCAGACACGTGCAGACTTCTTGGTAACAATTTTTAAGTGCCTATTCATTAGGCTCTTTGTAAGACAAAGCCGTGCTCAGAGCCAGTTGGCTTTCAAGTACTTTTGCTGCTGTCCAATGTATTCAACTGTGAAAGCGGTGCAGCAAAATAATTCCGAGGCTGAGACCATGGGTACAATTAAACACACAGCTGAAGATGAGGAAAATGTTCAAGAGTGGAAAAAGCAGCAAAGACAGACAGAAAAATACAACTTAACCAGGCACTCTGGAAAAAAAAAAGCAATCTATCCTAAATTAATTTTGTTTACATGGAAGAAAACAGGAAGGTTGGATAATTTGAAAAAATTATCCATTAATTCCAATATCATATGTTGAAATGAAATTAAAAAAAACTTTAAAAAAAATAAATATTTTTAAAAAATAAATACCTAGACACAGAACATAACCACCAACAAAGAGGAGTTCAAAATACTGGAACAAGTAAAAGTCCACCTTGATCCCTCCTCACACCTCTCTCTGATCATTACACTACCTTAAGTCTTCAAGAGTAGCTCTGTAAGTTAAAAATAATTATTGTGGATACAAATTACTGTGGTTTTATGAAATAATTTTATTTTTCTTTGATTATATAGTATGTTTATAGACAGACTTGTATTTGTGGCATAGCATAGCACACACAGCAATAAATCTGTAATATTTATATACACACACTTAGGTGTAAGCCCAAATTTACACCCCCAGAGACAAGGGATATCACTAGTAACAGAGCCTCACTTGGAATTTATCCAGCTTTTGAGCTGTAGATTAAGTACTATTTTTATTTTCTTGGAGAAATAAGGTAAAAATCTATCATATTCGGGCAAGAACAGAATGGCAGGGTTCACAAGACAGATGGTGCCTGAGAACCACAGCAGTTGTCACTTTGTTGTTTCATTGCTGAGGAAATACAGCAGAACAATAACTTGTGCTGGTATTTGACTTCCACACACAAATACATGACAGCCAAGTCCTCTCCATACATCCCCACATGCCTGATATTTTTCCTATGGAATGCAAAATCTGTTTTCCCCACAAATTAGCTGCTAGTGGATTTAATTCTGGATAATTTCTAAGCTTCAGCTTAAAAGTCACAAGCTAGCTTACTTCCAGAAGATAACAGGCTGACACCTTATTTTACACATAGCAGTGGAACTGGGGTTTTAGGAGGTTTTTGAAAGAGGAGACTGCTCCTCAAAAATCACAACTGCCACCACAATGCACACACGGAGCTATTAATTGGTAATAAATTTTCTCTTCTCATGGGCTCTAGGTTATTTCTTTTCACAGAATTATGTTCCCAGAGCCACGATAAGCTGTAGTGAAGGAAAAAAAACTACACCAAAGCAGAGCGGATCTCTTTCTAAAGCTAATTTTGCAACCATCCTCGACAGCAGTGATATATACGCACGTGCTATAATGGCATATTATCTACCACTAAAGACAAAATAGCTTTCTTGGCAATAACATTAGCCTATTTCCAATATGAATAATTGTATTACTTTGATTTAGATATGAGGCATTACAAAGGTTTTACAGTAAGCACTTTCACTTTCCCTACTTCCACGAAATGTTTTTGATGTACAGGCCCAATTTCTTACCAGACACACAGAGCTTGCACAGTCGCCAGCCATTAACAGAGCAACGTGTGCTACATACCCACAGGATACGACTGATAAAGGACTCCCCCTCCCCTTAAGACTGCACGCATCACAAGAAAAGGCAGCACTCAAAGACAGTGTTTACAGAGGGTTTAGTAGCACCAAAAACCTGTCTGTTGTCTCACAGAGGACAGAATCCTTTGAAAGAATTTTACATGTATGTACTCCCAGATTGTTATTCATATCAAATCCTGTGGGTTTTAAATATAAACAGGCAAAATTTTAGAAAATAACTACCAATATTATCCACTTTCAAAACCCAAACATCCTACAGTCCCTTGATGTTATCCTTTGCTATGTTATTTGTAACCAGTGTAACAGTAAAACCAGGCCCTGGTATATTAAATACCCCTGGAAAGGAGTCCCTTGGAAAGATTTTGTCATCCCACTTGCTGATTTGTTATTGAAAGGCTTTATAAAGAATGGAATAAGTATATAGAACCTGGTAAACCTTAACAAATCTGGAATATTTACTCTTTACATTTCTTTCAACACGGGGAGTGACAGTGGCATTGAAAAAAGAAATTAACAAAAATTCAACCCCAAAACACAACCCAAAATTTAAGTCTCTCTGTTGTCCGTATTGAGAAGGAAACCAAAACCAGAG
>JANHFX010019697.1:85227-129030 GCA_027560015.1 Chloroceryle amazona
AAAAATTCAACCCCAAAACACAACCCAAAATTTAAGTCTCTCTGTTGTCCGTATTGAGAAGGAAACCAAAACCAGAGTGGAGATGAGCTAAGGTAACATGCAGCATCACTCCAGCGATGCAGGGCAGATTTCTGCAGAGTTAATTGGCTGGCACTGACTTGAAGCAGCTAAATCATTAAACCTGCATGGACTAGGAGATGAGGCTGCATGGACTAGGAGAAGATGAGACTGCATGGACTAGGAGAAGATGAGGCTGCATGGACTAGGAGAAGATGAGGCTGCATGGACTAGGAGAAGAGGAGGCTGCATGGACTAGGAGCTGCATGGACTAGGAGAAGACTGGAGCTGCTGAGCTGAGAAGCGTAGGCAGGTCTTGCATTTCAGAAAATAGGGCAATAGAAAGTTTATATTGAGCTGCTTACTGGAAGTCATCAGATGAAAACACCACTGGTCTGTACCTACTAATGACAAGTTGTGGGGGGGCTATTTTCCTAGGCTGGCATGTACAGCTTTGGAAAGGGATCAAAGGAGATTCACAGTGAAAATGTTTCACTTTTTAAGGATTTCTGTTCACCATCCCGCAGGCCCTGAACTCACCCTTTGACACTACATCCCAGTGTTTAAACGACAGTATCGATGATTTTCAGTTTTTGGGAAGACCCTTGCAAATATATCTTACCTTTTACTCCCTATTTTGAAGTGTAGTACAGGGCTGGCTAGATCCCAAGCGTATCTCCCAAAGTTCAGAGGATCCTTTGCGGAACGCTCCTATCAACAACTGGGGTTTTCACAGCAGACCTTTGCTACCTACAAGGTATTGGGCTGCTCCAGCTTCCACAAGGCTGAATGGTTATGCCACTATTCCAAGCTGGAAGCTGGATAATGAGAGCACTGGGGAGCAGTACAAGTACTGGAGGCTTCTTCCGAGCTTGAGGATCCAAGCTTTTATGAATGGCCAACAGGGAACTCAGGAGAAAAATACTGATTATGCCTGTTGGCAAGACTTTAACTTTTTAACTTCCATAATGTCTCTGAGGTAAACTATAATTACAACGATTCAGGCAAAATAAGGTGGGAGTTCTACATCTGGGAGGCACGTGGCAAAATTACTCAAGATCAGTTGTTGATTTACTGGGGAACTGTAACTCAGCACTGGGCACAGCCTGATCAGCAGCATGGCTGTGAAGATGTTTTTGTAAAGTCCTCCTTGGCACACAAATGAAGTTGGTGCTTTTGTACTAATGATTAAGCAGGTTTTGTTTATCCTAATTTTCAGCATCTATACTTAATTTATCAGAGATTATTGGTGAATTATGATTTTCTCAAACACAGATGTCTATTTTAAAAAGCTGTGAGACTGCAAACAAACAAACAAGCCTTGTCTTTAAAATAAGCATACAAGAAAACACGGTCGTGCTAGAGGAAGACAACATAAAAAGCAGAGTTCTACAGAAAACTGGAAATGAACAAACGGGACGCAGGGTGCTCCCAGCACCTGCACAGGGCTAGGAGCTTACGGAGATTTATCTCTTTACTCAATACAGTGACTAAAATGTCTAAAATCTTCCTCAAAAATTGTTTCTTGCTGTAGCATGTCAAACAAACTTCTCACACGCCATTAGTTGTGAAACCTAAGTAGAGCTTTCAAATATAAAGAATTCATGCCAGATGTCTTGAAATAAACCTCATCTACTCTACAGAGAGACATCACCAAGCCTGGCAGAAATCAGATTGGAGCAGGAAGTTTCACTTTAGTTGGTGGGGTTACAGATGAACATCGCTCCACTTCCTGCTAAGTTGCACATGGAAGTGTTCTGTACCTCATCCTTAAGGTATTTGCACAAGCAAAGCAAAGGGAATAATAAATTTAAAACCAAGACTCCAAAGTACCTGCAAGCTCCACTAATGAGAATATCGAGGAAACGTGAGGGAAGATGAAGCAAAAGAGCAAAACCAAAACAAGACACAAAACCCAATGAAACTCCCCCAACAACAACGCCATTTATAGCTGTCAGGGAACAGGCAGGGGCTGGGATATTTCAACAGTATTTGGCTGGTGAGGAACACCTAAGAAAGCACGCTCAGCATGACCAGTAAATGCTGGACTTGGAGATATAGCAAATGTGCTTCCTGGATTTCTTGTGAAGAGTGTGAGGTATTGCTGCCTGCCCACCATTTCACGGGGTGTTAGATCCACAGCAGCAGAGGTGGAAGGCAATCCAGGGCAGCTTCTCAACCTCTGGTCTTGGAAAATTTAAATGGTTCGGATTAAGCAGATTCTGAAACCTAACATCCAGTTCATGGCTTGAGTGTGACAGGGTACAGCAGAAGATATTTTCTTCCCTTAAGTCAAACTGTAAAATACCGTGGAATGAAAGCCCCCTACCAAGGAGGAATACAGATAACTGCTTACTTCAAATATTAGAAAACCAAATAAAATCTGGAACATGTAACAACTGCATGTTGGCTGATGAATTCCCACATATGCATTGGGAGGCAACTGATATTGCTGACTCAACAATACTGTAACTTTACTATGCTACTGTCAAACTCTATCAGTAGCCCTCAGTATGGCTGATTACTGACTTTTGTGTTTATAATTCAGATTCCTACATTTTCCCCAAGATGTCAATTTAAGTAAGACCATTCTGAGATGTCCCACACATACAGAATTTAAAACCTGATGAAGTTCTGCTTCAGAAAGCACTATCTCAGGCTATGTTTATAAAGAATACCCCCAGAGTGGCAGAAAGAGAAATTTGAAGGTTTACTTAAAACAGTTGAGATGCAACACAAGTGCTTTAAACAAGTCCATTATTCCTCAAAGAAAATAATGGTGGCATAAGGCAGTGACTATAAACAGCTGGTAGAAAGCAAACTAAAATAAAGAGAGGAGTAAGATTGAAATACAGGCATTTGTAAGCAGAGGTTTATTTAGAGACCTGCTTATCCCAACACAAACTGGGGACAGCACCACAGGACTGTTGCTCTCTTTTGTAGGACTGGAACTTATAGGAATTAAATACACAAACACATACACGCATGCACTTTTCCCTTCCACGTACATGTACTTATTAAAAAATCCTGTCTACATTTTCTTAGCTCAGAATATGATTAATGCAGCCTATCAGAAGCCAGATGGTGCAAAACCAGAGCCATCAATCAAAATGAAAAGACCACTGAGTGCTATCCAGAGCGATGTGCTCTCAAATGGAATTTCTGGTCACAGACCCTATCGCGCCATGTGCAAGGGAAGCCATAAACATCACAGCACTGCCCCTGAGGAGCAGCCAGAAACACATCAGGCTTTGTTAGGCAAAAAACCCCCAACCCTGGAGAAGCACTACTCGCTGCTGCAGGCTCTGCCTGAGAAAGGCTCTGCAAGCCAAATATATGTACTTAAAATAAAAAATTAAAAGCAAGCTCTTTAATGAGTTTAATAATGTTTGCACTGATGACAGTATCTGTCAAACTGTGCACTTGCCATTTGATTTAATATGGGATTGTGCCATACATTAACAAAGCAGCTGTCACTGTCTGTCTGACACGTGAATTGCTATTTAATGTCTGCTCCTGCGCAGGACTTACAAACGGTTCGTATTTTTAGCTTTATATTACACAGTTGCCACAAATGTTCTATGGAAAACAAGGCTGGAGTTTGCAGTGTAGAACAGTCAGGGCTTATCTCTTGTAAGGTTTTGTACCATGCTGGTCTTTTATATAAAAAATAAGCTTGTGAAAATAAATGGCACGAAGGAGCATCCTGTGCCACGCACGTCGCATAAATGATGCGCGGTATTAAAGAAGATGCAAAAATGAGCAGCAGTAAGAACACAGAGGTATTTTTTTCCTGGAAAAAGCATGTCAGTATGAAAGAAAAGGTTTGTCAGCATGACTGCTTGTATTTGCAACCTGAAGTGTTTTATCACAACAACTCTCTTATGTGTGCTACCTATAGCACATTTCACGTAAATATATTTTGGAAAAAAAAAAGTAAATAATATCTTATGCTGTGTTTTAAAGACCTTTGTCAACTACCTGCATATCCATCTTTTTTCTTATAAGGCTAGATGACTAGGTATGACTATCCTGATTGTATGAGGAAGGGGTGGAAGAAGAATTGAACATGACCTAAAGCAGCATTTATATGAACTAAAATGTCATCTTAAAGATCAAATTCTTAGTTGCTTCAGTGGTATTAGAAAATGCCACATTCATCACAAAGAAACTGTAATTCTCTTGTTCCTGTAAGGAGATATAAACCCCCCATTTTTATCCTGATGGATCATAAGACACAAAACCTTAAATTTGCCATCGGCCTCAAAAGCCTCTTATACTTCTGATACTGCAAATCAAATAGAGGCAAGCCTCTAGAATTACGGGAAGAAGCCACAGCTTCTTGGAAAGATTGGTTTTTTTGATGCTGGAGTCTTGCCAAAATCTGAAATGATGAAGTAAGTTCCACAGAAGATGGCTGCCATACAAGCCTCTCAAGCTGGAGTCCTTCCCTCAAAAAAATGCATGGAAGGATGGATAATTTATTTTATCCATCTTTGGATGGAGACATTTTTTGGATGAAAACTATTTTACGTTCATAAAACCCCAGAATACAGAGAAGAAACAATGTGAAGGACATGTCACATTTAAGGAATGAAATATGCTTTGTTCATGTGTGATTGAAACAGAATTGTACCTCTCTTCCTCCTGGCAGCACCACTCCTTCCCTCTAATACACTGAAGCTCACGTACAGCTGAAATGAAACTGTGTTTTACATACGTATTTCAGTCCTGACCCGAGACCTAAACCTCCCTGGAATGTCTACACTGCAGATCAGGCTCAGAGTTTACTAACTGAACCTCCACCCTTGAATTAGGTTGGAAAGTCTTTCAAGCCTGCTCTAATTTACATGAGTAGAGTAAATGTTAGTGTCTGGGTAAATTACCTGAGCATTGCTAGCTTTACTGTGAGCACGCACACGGCACCACCCGGGCACTGGCATCCATTCCTGCAGCCCTCAGAAAGGATGAGCTATTGCTAAAAGTCACAGAATGGTTACATCTGAATACAAACACCCCCTGTCCCCTAAGGCCAAGAGCTGTTCCCTCAGACACGGGCAGATTGAGAGCACGTTTGTAGGACCCTAAATTTCACAGCCAGCTAAGACAGACGCCTTGCTGCAGGTGACCATCAGCCAGCTGAACTACACAAAATCCACCTGGTGTGCCAGCACATCCTGAGACTCCTCCTCCAGCTGCCCTTCAAAGCAGAGCACTTACCTTTATTCCACCAATACCTTTCTTTTTCATACTTTTGTGTCAGTGCCACTGTAGCGATGGACAAGGTACATAAGTGATATATATAAGACATGCAGTAAAAATTAATGCCTTTCTCTGGAAAATAACAAGAGGATTTCTGTGCCTCAAACAATTAGTTTTACTTGAGTCCATATGTCAGATATTTAATGTCACCATAAAACTTGTCTATCATTTTATATGTCAGTATTTATTTGAGGCTATCTGCTACACCAGGTAGCATTTGCATGCTGCACCAAGGAGAAAAACAGTCCAGTAAATGACCACTATTTTCATGATTAACTGAAAAAACCCCAACCTACAATGTTTTTTACATGGGGGGTGGGGGTGAATATGTGGATTACAGCAGCTTATTTCTTAAAACTGTTCTCAAGATTATTAATGAAAATCTTTCAGTAATCCAGTGGTACCTGGGAAACCTCAGCCAACACCTAAACCTTGACCATAAAGCATTTACCATTGTGTACAGAAGCACACGTGATTTGACAGACTACTGTTAATCATTTTGCAGAAAGACCATTTAAAAAAGGTAGAAAAAAACCTACCCAAACCTGTTTACCCTAAACCAGGAAAAGCTTCCCTGCTGGCTGATAACTGATGTAGCAAACCCAAACAATTCAGTCAGCATCAGACAGGGTTGGATGCAGAAGCTGTTAGCACTGAATACAGTTTAACCAAAGTATTAAACAGATACACTACCCATTCGTAGGTATTTTAGATTTTGCGTAAAACAAAACCAAACCAACCAACCACTGGTTTTCCAGCAATTAATGCAGGAATTGTTGTGGGTATTTTGTATTTTTTTTCCATTTTCAGGATGCAATATACCCTTCAAAAAAGACTGCAAGTCTTTCATCCCAACATTTCAGCTACAGAATTAAGACAGAGCAGATACGCCTTTTTCTATACAGCGTACTCAACGGGGGAGTTAAGCTGTTTTGTTTTATTGCTTTCCTTGTTTCTTCTCCAATTCTCTACAAAACCCTGAAACAATTCCTGGTATTTGAACAGCCATTTCTGAACTGTCTATATGCTAGCTCGCTCTGTGTTACAGATGTCATAAACTTCAATGCAGCAAAGAGTTAAGTCAAGAAAAAGCAGGAGCCTTTCAGGCCATTAGATTTTCTTCACTATCATCAAGTAATGTTCAAGTGTGCCATTAGTACAAGGCCACTGCACTGCTCTTCCAAGTAGAAATTGCTTTTCTCTTTCAGCAGCCTTCTCTGAAGCCTCACATCATATCAAGAGCACAAAACAGCTTTATGTAACCTCCTCCAAATAGCAGTTCTGAACACGAGGGAAGGGAAAAGAGAAGAATGGATGTAGGTTACAATAAGAATATTTCCATAAAATGCAGTCATAGCTGTCATCTGAGCTATTAAATTAAACCTGAAATCTATTTTGAGGCAGGAGATAGCAAAAGGCTCTGTCTCTTTTCAGCAATAACCTAGAAATCCTTTTCATCTCACAGAAGAACAACTCAAAGCACCTGCTTTAGGAAATTCAGACTACAGCTTATATCACAGGCATTGCAACCTCACAGTCGCCTTACGATTTTGTACAATGCTGTTCCTGGAATAAATGCAAAGCAGATTAAAAGGATTTTTTGTTATTTTCCAGAATCATATACCCCCCAAAATCTGAAGGCTAAGATGGTATCTCAAAATCACTTTTTTTTTTCTCCGTCTCAAAAGTAAAACCTACACATTCACAGCACTTGCACTGCACATCTTGCACAACACAGCTCATATCCCAGAGACTTTACTGTCCTTGGGAAAAACAACAAGAACTGCTTGTGTTTTTCAGGAATTCTGAAATTTCCCATTTCCAGACTCAAAAAAAGCACCCAAACCTGGTTTAATTAAACATGCCAACTGCCACACCTCACATGTAAAACAAACCACTTCCTAACGCCAGTGGCTAGGAAAGGTGGCCAGCAACAAACACAGAAGTAGAAGGTGGCCAAGTGGCAAAGTCTGGGAGGTCAGGAATTGCTAAGAAGGTAGCAGCACAGATCACTGAAAGATGTCAATCTTACCTGCCAGATATGCCTAATTCTGCAACTATGTTTTAGTCTTTCAGGAGCTTCTTTTAAGGAACTACTCTCATAGCAACATTTCCAACTCCGAAAGTGTCCAACATGCCCATTTACATGACCTCTCAGGTGATGTCATCATGCCACAGTGCAGAAATATCTTCCAAAGCAAAGTTTTCAGGCTCTAATTACCAGAGCAGTGGGGTGATGCCTGCCATTAGGAAGTTAGCCACCATCAAGCATGTTAAAGTTGTTTCAGTGGACATCAAGAGTTTCTTCTATTCAGTTTTGTGAAGGATGCACAGAAGGTGCAGCTTCCCTGAACACAGGAGAAAAAAAGAAAGGAAGCAGCTCACTGGAAGGAAAACTGGTCCCAACAGAAGCGCTTAATTTCCCATCTCACCCTGTTTTTAACTAAGCAATCCTCACCACGGTGAGGACCATTTCACTGGTTCTCAGTGCCAATACCACACCTCCCTTTGCCCTGCCACAGCCTGCACTGCCCACAGGCCACCAGCAGCACAGGGGCTGGAAGGAATGCAGGACTTGAGATTGCTGCTAGAAGCCAACTGACTCCAAGCCCTCACCCCTTATCTGGACTTTCCCCTTGCTTTTGGATACTTCATATTTCAGACAGGTCCCCATGATGATTTCCATGACGAAGCCACAGGCTCAGGCATTGCTGGAATTAATATTTTGTGGTGTTGTCCATGGAAACCACTTAGTAGAAATATGCCTCCACAGGCAGTGCCAGAAGAAATCCTTCCTGTTCGATACTGGCTCCTGTCTGCTTCATTATCACAGAATATTCGGGGCTGGAGGAGACCTTGCAGGGTCATCCAGTCCAACCCCCCTGCCAGAGCAGGATCACCTAGAGCAAGTTACACAGGAACATGTCCATGGGGGTTTGGAACGTCTCCAGAGGAGGAGACCACAACCCCTCTGGGCAGCCTGTTCCACTGTTCTGTCACCCTCACTGCAAAAAGGTTTCTCCTTATGTTTCCATGGAATCTCCTAGGTTACAACTTGCACCCGTTGCCCTCTGTCCTGCCCCAGGACATGGCTGAGAAGAGCCTGGCTCCATCCTCCTGAAACTCTCCCTTTACATATTTATAGACATCAATAAAGTCACCCCTCAACCTCCTCTTCTCCAAGCTCAAGAGCCCCAGCTCCCTCAGCCTCTCCTCGGCAGGGAGATGTTTCACTCCCTCCATCATCTTTGGGGCTCTGCACTGGACTCTTCTGAGCAGTTCCCAGTCCTTCTGGAACTGAGGGGCCCAGAACCGGACACGATATTCCAGATGCAGCCTTGTGACAACAGTTTCACTCCCTCATTGCTCACAGTGCCTTTCCATGTGTAATAGTATAATTTTTATTTTTTTTCTGACTTACAAATGCCCCAACCTCTCCAGAGCTACAGAACCCAGTAGAAGAAAGAGGTGCCTCACAACCACAGTTACAGCATGCTCCATTAAAACTGGAACAAGAGTCCGTGTGCTATTGAAATAATTGGTTGAAAACAATTCTCATGGTAAGTCTGAAAGTGAGAGAAGCCACCAGCACCTTAACTTTAATCACAGCTCTCGAGAATTTTGTTATTAATCCTCCTTGAGTCAGTTATGCATATATCTACCTTTACCAAAGCCAAAGGAATCCAGCACATGCCCCCCCAGCCTGCTTCTCACAGTTGCTTACCAGACTAAGACTAGCCAAAAACCCCCTCCACTGTCTATCTTAACACATTGGCTCGTATAACTTGCCAATCACACAGGCATTGTCTAGGGGGTTTAAACTTTGAGTGTTTGAACATCTCCAGAACACATTAGTAAAGAATATTTTAAAGCATGAGGCTTAAAGAGTTGATAATTATTTCAGTAGTATTGCATCAAATAGAGCACATTTTGAAGGAGTCATTTATTTTTTTGGAATCCTGAGCACTTTCAATTTGGAAAAAACCCCAAACAAAACTCTCAGAAAAACCCTTTTCAAATCACATGAATGTTGACTTTATTTCTTATTTGGTTGAACAGAGTATATGCTGAATTAAACCACTAATGCTAAAAGACATGACCTTATTTTTACATAGATCCCGCCGTGTTCTCCAGCAAAAGAATCAGGTTGCAAAAGGAAGAAACAAACCCAGAGCTGAGTTTTAAGCACAGCTCTCCAAGGATTTCCCACTGTAACGGCGGGGTGCTGCCAGAGGCAGTTATGGTCATGCCCTAGGGACTGTCTCTCTGGCCATCCCCTCGAGAAGGCAGAGCAGCAGAATGAATAGTAGTTCTACTATACTGTGTTTACTATACAGAAAAACATTCTCTTACAGAGCATAAAGTGAGGATTATAGTTTTAAACAACTGCTCGGGGCTAGACTGAACACGTAACTCATCTGACAACAAGGAGAGGAGGGACTAGGGCTCTGCGCTGCTGAATCTGGACACTTGCTGCATACTGAACCCTGAAGCTGATATAAAGCTTCTCAAAGCTGCTGTTTTGAGCAGGTAACCTGCTATTAGAGCTGCTGTTATTACAGTTTTCAAAAAACTGGGTCACGAGTTTTAAAAGGCAAACATCATTTGGGAGAAAGACACTAAAGGAGTTCATACCCACTGCAGACAGAATGAAATTCTTGCTGTGTGCGCTGTGGAACCTCACAGTGTACGCACGGAAAAGGTTCAGCAGAAATTCCTTGTGTGCAAACATAATCCTTCATTGAATGAGCTGGTAGAAAACTGGCTGGATTATAGCAAAGGGTAAAAGGAACACTCCTCAACTATCTGCTTTTGAATTTTACATCACTAAATGTGTCGTCGGTACAGCTTTCTGAGGATGTCACTTTTCTCTTATTTTTCTGGTAGTCCTAGAGAAAGATAAAGTGTATATTGACTTGGAAAAGCTGTTCAATTGCTAACTAGGGAAAAGTTACACAGTAGTGAGAACTCGATTCTCAAGAAAGCCAGACTATACATACTCCTACTCTACATAAACACAGGAAAAAGAAAGTATTTCAGAACAAGAAAGAACTTCATCTACAAATCAGAGTTCTGTGTATTTTTACAGATGCTAACTGAAATAAGTCTGCACAAATGGCAAACACGCACCTAGAACAGCTTTTCATAATCAAGATATATCTCAGCAGTTCTTAATTAATTATTTAGTGTTGGAAAGAATGAATTTTAGAAGAAATTTTTTTAAACAACAACAAAATATTCTGAGAGGAGCGAGTATTTCGTATGTGTCTGACATCAAAAATTCAATGTATTTGCCAGGCGTTTGAGGCTGATGGTTTGAATGAGCTCTGTCAGTGGCACGGTATCTGAAAGACCCACAGGTTTTGTAGTCAGAGGCTCTGTAAGCCCTACAGTGACACCAGGTGAAAGCAAAGAGGATCAAACCCCCCTGGATGGGATAAGCGTACGGCCAAAGGGCAATTTGTGCTATTTGCTGTTGTATGGTTTCATCTGATCAATGAGAAGGGCAATGAGATGGTAAATTATACATATGTAGGCATTAGAGAACGCAGGAGGTTAACTACTCCCCCTCTGCTATCTGCAGAGGCAAAATATCACCCACTTTTCCTTCCCTTCTGCAGAGAAGAACTTAGAAGCTCCATCCCCTCTGCTGCAGAATTAGGGCCTCATCAGATACAAGGGAAGGCTCTACACCTGAACGTGGAAGGAAAAGGAAATCCTTGACTTTCTCCACCATAAAAAAAAATGTCTTTTCCCCTGGCAATACAGAACTACAACCATTTTAAATGCCTTTCAGGACGCAGTAACTTACACTAGATAGGCAAATACATAGAGAGGTAAAATTTCCAGGAATAGCTACTACTTCTATTAGCTATTGGACTCCTGACCAAGCATAACGAGCAATAAGGTCAGTGAGGTTAGTGTAGTTACTCCATCAAAACATCACTTTTTAGTTTATTGAGTGAAGCACAAGCTTGGAACAATGAACATTTTTGGATCGATTTTTCTCTTTTCTCTCTGATATCCCTTCACACAAGCATGAAATACTATCAGTCCTAGTCCAGCCACTGTGGCTCATGAGCTTGGTTTTCACATCTGGTTTAAAACATCTGTCTTTACTACCAAGCTCCAACTTAGCCTTTAAGGTTATTTCTTTTTTTTTTTTTTTTTTATATTAGAAAGGTTCTCAGAGAAAAACCTTTCATTCAACCAATGAAGAATCCTGCAAGCCACTAACTCATTTGTACCACAATCCTACATCGACACTTTCACAATGCCATCATAAAATCTCCTTTTTATGCTTACTGAAAATAACACAATAGCAAACAAGCACCCCCAAAGCCAACCCTGCTGCCACGTAAACCAAACAAAACAGGTAAACCAGAGTAAAGCTAATACAAGACTTCCACTTGAAATAAATGTGTTTTCAACTAATGTTGATTACTGTTAGATTGAATGTAAAAATTAAAAGCCCTCCCCTAGAGGGCTGCAACAATTGTGAAATTGGCAGCTGAGGTGGAAATTCAAAGCACAGAGCAAGAAATCTGCAGTGAATTTGCTGGAGCCACTACAAATAGGAAGTAGTTAGCTGAAGGAAAACCTTTAGTGTCAAATGGAAAGTAAGGAAATATCATCTTTTTAATAAACTTTCATTTGTCCTTTTTCTGCCCCTTTTACTCTCAGCTATATATGCAGAGTGTTCTTCGAAGCAGCAAAAGCGTGAAGTTTCAAAAAATCACTCATCAAACAATTGTGCTACTTTTAATAAATTATTAAAAGTCCTAAAACAAAGATCAAAAAGGAATATATCTAAGCATTTATATTCAGTTCCACATTGCCTGATGACTAATTTGTAAAGAGTGCACAAGTCTTCACAACTGAAGCCAAAATCATTTGAGGATACTTTGATATAATGCCACAAAGGATATGAGCAGGAAGGCAGCAGGAGTTACAAATGGCCAAGCTCCATTAAAAGTGCTAATAAAAGAAGAATGGAATTTCCTTGTACTATGAATAAAAAGTGTTTGGCACAGAAGAATTTAGACATGGAAAGGAATATCAAAGCTTTTGGTTCATCAGTTGCTTCTCCTTATTAGATCTTAATTGAATTGCTATTACATTTACCTTAAAAGCATCAACTCAAAAAAAGCAACGATCCCATTCAAAATCTTGCCACACTGATTTCCTTTACTCTTCATGTTTCTCAGTTTTCACGGGCTCTTAATATCTGCTTTATCAATCCTTGTAAATAATTTATGTCTATTTATAAAAAAAAATACTTCAAAGTGATAGCAAAAAATTATAGCATATACCTACTGTTTGACAATGATCTTTTTAAACTGCAAGTTTTCAAGTTGCTGGTAACTAAGGAACTCTCACAGCAACAACTGACTTGATAAATTTAATGCCCTGATATTTACACAACGTATTTCCTTCCCATGGACATATATGTGGTTACATACACATGTTCATACACGTGTACATAGAAACATTCAGGTTGGAAAAGCCCCTTGGGATCATGGAGACCAACCATTAACCCTGCTCTGCAAAGGTCACCCCTAAACCACATCCCCCATCCCCACATCTAAACCACCATACCTGCACATTTCTGCCACCTTCTTCCCCCAGACAGAAAACCTAGCTAATTTCTCCACTGGATGGCTATTTGCTACTTGGCCAGGAAAATCAGGGGTAGAGTTCAGAACTTTCTTTTTAAATGTGTAATTAAAAAAAAAAAGTTTCAAATCTTTATTTTTTGAAATGGATACTTGAAAAAAATCACACACACTTGGCAAAAGTGAAGTGGCAAAGAGTCACCTCACACTGCTGACAAACTGGTAAAGGATTTGGTGCACTCGCTTAAAAAACCATACCCACAGATGCATCCAAGATAGGATAAAGCCCCCCAAGTAATTACTACCCACTTAACTCTCTCTCAATCTGCTGCTTAATGCTCTTTTGCATAATGTCTACAGAAGCCCCATGTCATAGCCATAGCACAAAAATGCTGTGATCTCTGCCTCTTGGTTCTCCAACATCTTTTAGAACAGCTTTTATTTTTTATTTCACATTGCAGTGTCTTTCTATGACTTTCTTCCCTTCCCTTCTAGTATGGGATACAATAAACAAGGTGTGGTGTGCGTTGTTCGCTTGGCTGTGTTTGTTCTTGGGTGCTTTGTCTTGTTTTCTTCACGAGCATTCCCAGACTTTACAAAGAAGGATCAAGTTATAATGATGATATTTTTTTCTTGTTCCCCCAGACAAGCATCAGGCAGTTACGCAAAGCAGCCTCTTTCAATGATGCTTCCAGAATCAATAGATAATTCATTAGCATCATGTATCTCAGGGCCTAATTGACACGACAGGCTAAGCAACATACTCAAGGCTAAGAGAGTTTCTAAACAGAGAGGAAAAAGGAGGGGAATCCGATACCACATATGGTCACTTTGTAGGAGTTAGTGTCAGTCTATAAATTATTCTTCTATGAGGTTAATGTGAGTCACTGGTTTCACAAATCAGAAAATGCAGCTTTTCAAGCTTCGTTTAAAGAAACAAAGCAATATTTCTATGATAGCATCACTTAAGTAACATGAATATCCTCTCGCTTTCTAATTTCCTCTCGCTTTTGCATTAAACATGAAATGCAGTTATCACAAACATTTGCAATTATTCTTAGCAACAAACATAGGTAGTATATTTTTTTTCTTACCTTATGATCATATGGATTGTATGAATGAAACAGCTGGGACAGATCCTTTGTTCTCTGTTTTTTCTGAAAAGTAATATTAACAAATAAATCACATTAGAAAAGTTAAAGGAAAAAGAAAGAAATTACCAACTTAAAAAGCCGTATGCAGGTACAAACACATTCTCTCCCCACTTTGTTAATGAAGCTGTAGGTATGAAGAGCAGTGTATGCAGATTAGGGATATTAAATATCACAGGAAATAATTAGCATATATATTAACAATATTAAGAGCATATCCTTAATAAATAATGCACACTAATCTATAGAACATCAGTGGCATGTGTAAACAATTCAGATTTGTTTTAATTTCTGCACAATAAATCATAAATAATGTCTCAGAACATAGATAACAAAACTCGAAGATTGAATCTTGCAAAGACTTGTCCACTATTCCAGCATGTACACGTAGTCTTCCTTCAGAGCAGCTCAGCTTTAAAAGAAGTCAGTTTAAGAAGAATCATTTATTATTTTTCGATTTCTTTTGATGCTAAAACTCTCATTACCTGGATAATGAATATGTGGTATGCCATTAAATGCCAAGGCAAAGGGAAAAAACTTCTGCTGAGAGTAAAGTTCAAAGACAAAACCTGCTTAATCCAGCTGCTTCTGAAATCAATGAAAGCACTTTCAGCGATTTCAGCAGATGTTAAATGGAATCTCTCAGCTGCATCCTATGGAGGGGTGGCAGGGAGAGGAGAAAAACACCCTTCATCTTTAAGGCAGGGATGAGTCACAAGTAAGTTCAAAGTTGTATTATGTCAAAATTGACGTTGATTTATTTCACAGCTCGGGAAGGCAAAGCATTGCGTGTTGGAAAAAGGCGTGAAGGGGAGACAGCCACAAGAAGTCCTTGCTTGTATTCTCTTATTTCAGCCATCAGTCCTGTGAAAGCAGCTTTCCAAACACACTGGCAGAATCTGTTCATGTTTCCAGCGTGCTGGAACTAAACAGACAGCTGCACGACCGCAGCATTTCTTTTACCTTCTGAAAACTATAGGACAAGTTAGCAGTTTTTGGTTCTGCAAAATGACCTCTGTATTTCCTTTCTTTATAGAGTTTGGAATTTCAGTGAGACATTCAGATGCAGCAACTCGTAAGAGCTGTAACTTCCGTTACTAGTACAAACTTATGACAGCTGCATACTTGTGAGCCATTAAAGTTATCAGATTAATGTTACCACTTCTGTGAGGTCCTTACCTGTATTTTAGTTGCAGCTGCTCAAGAGTCAAGAAAATCATTTTTTACTCTTCTTACAGCAGCAGTAAATTTTTATTTCAGTATGAAAAGGTTACTTGTGTCACGGACAATTCTATTCTATTAGAATAACTAATACCTAACAGGACCTGTTTCTCTGGGTTTACAAAGGGCTTTTAAAACCTAGAGAAGTGATATTGAAAGAAGACATTTATTAAAAATAGACATTTATTAGCAAAAGACTTCCTCAGCAATTGAGCGTGCCTTTGCCAAAGAAAAGATCTCACTTAATAGAAGAACCTTTGCCCTCTAATCCCCATTAATACCTCTTTTATTTGCAATGGGAAAAAACCCACTCAAATGAAAGCATCAGGTAGCACAGCCCAAATTCCATCACCACCACACAATAACTTCTCTCCTGGCAGAACAGTTTTACACAGTGAAAGTGCTTAAAAGGCTATTAAAAAAAATGATTTTGAGAAATGTGATAATAAATTGAAGAGAGATATCAAAGTGATTATTTGCTTAAAAAACCTAAGTTAATGTAGAATCCTTCAAGAAGTTGACAGAAGAATTTTAGTTCAGAGTGTAGGGACCTTCTCTATTTCCATGAAATAAACCCCACAAAATCCAGAAAGAGTCTAATTCTTGCTTTTTCTTACCAAAACCCATTTCTCTTGTATCTATTTTGACTGCACACAAAGTGCCTTTGAGTATCTTTATGGCACTAACACTCAGTAAACCTGTATGGCAGAAACCCTCCCATCCTTTACTCTCAGACTCTGGCCAAAATGCTTTTACACTCCCAGCTAGAACAGGATGAAGAACAAAGAGGTCTTCCCTTACACAACACACTGACATAATCTTCCACTTTTTATTACAGCAAATCAGGGTGGGTTTTTTTCCTACCTTTCCACAAAAGGTAGAAGTTTTGCTTTTTGTATGAACCCAAAATTCTCCTGACCGGGGAAGTGCTGCAAATTCATGACATGCATGGAGTGAAACTTCTGGAAATGCATATGCAAAAATGCTGCCCCAAACTTCCCAGGATGTCCCATACGCTTAGTTAATCTAAACTGCGTTTGACTGCTTTGTAGGAACGCTGAATACACGGAGGCAAAACCATCTTTAGAGCACAGAGTTAAGGCTGCTTACAGATAATTTGTGTCTTTCTGGAACAACCAAGTTAATATTAACTCAGATCACTGCAAACCAGAAATATAAACCATTTCAAAACACAGAGACTAAGAAAAGGACAAGGAATACATGCTGCTGGAAAGGCAAACCCTTTAACTTCTACAGCAGGTATTAGCCACACAGTGTTAAGTTTTTTACACGAAGAAAAGGCACCATTCCCAGCTCACCTGTAACCAGCGCAAAGCACAGAGCATAGCTGGCCTTTCCATGTCTAGATGTGATAGAGGAAAATAAGGAGCCCTAAAGCTCCTTCTCCTTTATAGCCTCCAGTGGACTATTTGAGTCCATACCTTGCCTATTTACCTACATCTTCCCAGAATTTATTTCCTTGACGCAGCTTCATACTCCTATTTCTCACTTTTTGGCTTAGTCCAACCTGCCTTTCAAGTGCTCTCTTGAGCAATATAAAAATATTTTTCTTCTCCCTGTCTTCCTGCTCTTTTCCCTTTAGTGTTCCCATTCCCTATTCCTTTGTTCTGTACCAGTAACACTGTCAAAAAATCACACACTGCAAAGATGCTCAAAAAACCCTGCTGAACTTTGGCAAGTGCACTGTCCTGTTCTACTGTTCCACGTACAGCAGCAGCAGCGCTTTCAAACAACCTCACAGAGCTGCACGGGATGTGTTTAAACTTATTATCTTTAGGAAAAAATTCTAGAGTCTTTCTGAAGTCACCATAAAAATTAGCACAGGGTATTTCCAAAACTGAAACACTTCTTAAGGGTCTGAGAGCGGCCTCAGAGTTGTATCTCTGTACTTCTCTCTGGCTTGCCCTGTGTTCATACAGCTTGTGTTCAGCGACCACAGGACATTTCCTTAAACCGAGTTACTCTTGGCAGTGGGTTACTTGCAATACTCTTACTCAGCCTGGCTGTATATAATTCTGGTGCAAGAACATCTGATACGTCACCAGCAAGACCCTGGACAGAAGGTTCCCAAACAGATGTGTGTGTGGCTGGCTTTACAGGGGCAGAGATTTGGTGAGGTTACAAAATTCTGAACATTCTGTCATGAACGGCTGGAGATTTTAAATCCACAGTATTGTCTGTAGCACTGAAAGACACACGTTTAGGGAGGTAAGATCAAAAGATGTGTTCAGATACTATGCTAATGTGGGCCACGAAACATATATGCATATCAACATAAAACAAATTGTCACTTTTCTGTTACAATACATTTAAAAAATGAGACATTATATGGGAGAAACAGTGGAGAAACTTCTTATTTCTATCTTTAGCTGGAAAGTATTGTGAAAGCCTGATGAATTATGGATTCAAATGCTGCTGCAGAGTTAAATACTGTAAAATCATATATGCAAATACACACACGTGTGCCAGGATGGAAGGATTTCACTAAGTAAAGCAATACTTTAAGTGAACTATTTCAGGTTTGTTATTAAAATATAAGTAAGTTACATTACTGGTTCTCAAGACAGGTAGTGCTCAATAGACAGTTACAAAAATAAGAACCAGAAGCCAACATCAACTAACCACGTTTCTTACAACAACGTACACAGGCAATGTTAGGAGCAAGGAAACAACACTTGACCATAATTTCCTCATTCCCCACCCTGTAAGCAAAACATGTAAGTAACACATACTTAACTTTAAATGTTTCCTTTCTCAGCTTCTCAGTTTCTGGGCCTCAGAGTTTCAAGATCTTATTTTTAATTATTGAGATGTTTTAGGGGGACACTGGTCATCTAAGAAGCATATTATATGCTTAGAGTATAGTAATAGGAAAGGATCCTTCTACAGCACATCCAGAATTATAAATCAATAAAGGCAAGATGAAGTGACCTGGGTGGTCACTATCACACTATGGATTATTATCCTAGTAAAAAAACCCAACAAACCAAAACCAAGCACAACCACCCAAAAAAACAACCAAGCAAACAAAAAACCCCATCCACACAGAATGAATCTCTAAACCAGTTTAAAATATCTTCTGCACAAATTAACCAGTACAGAATTTCATGTTGGCTACTTCAGAAAAAAAAAAACCCGAATTTATTTATTTTCCTCCAAATTATGGTGTGAAAATAGGGTAATGTTAAGGTATTCTAATAATACCTTTCAATAAACAGAGAATACTTCAGACAAGTTAGTTTAGAAATACCTACACCAAATACTAAACACTGCAGGCTCGCCCCTGTAGAGTGCACTTCTCTGGCAATCCTCTTTTCATACTCAGGTGATAATTACTTGTCTTTCAGATGCTATTACTGTAGCCTAAAACTTGTTTGTTGTCCTTCCAAGTATGGTATCATAGGTGTATGATGTCTATTGGGAAGAAGAATTACAATATCGCCAAGGTGTTTTTATTACAGGTTACTTCGAAGCAGCTTAAATGAAATAGTCTCAGTTATCATCTAGGAACAGAAGGGATGAAATTATCCCCCAATGTGAAAGTATCACTGCTTTGCTTTAGACTCCACTTTCAGTTTTAAGAAGTCTGCTTTCACCCTTGAGGTTCTTCCTGTCATTCCAGCCTGATACCACGACAGATCTGTAAATGCTGCCAGTGCCACTGGAGGTGTCAGCTTCAATATATTGTCAGCAAAGTTCTGCTTTGGTTGTTCTGCTTCCATCATTTAATATCCCTCGAGTATAGGGGGCTGCCTTCAGTAACAGGGACCCATATCTGTTTCTGTTCAAATACTCTTCCCTTCCTTCATGATCACAGGGAATTATTTCATTTCTCTTCCCTTATCTACCATAGTCACCACCCACATTTCTCTTGTACATACTGCTGATCAGAATGAAAATACATTTTATTTTGCCACAGGAACCTTATTTAGAGTATATAAAGCACCTCACACACTGAGCATGCTAACAGCCCACAGTGACGTTGGTTTTCGTTCAAAGAAGTCTAGAAAACCACACCATTACCAGCTTGTGTAGTACCTAAAGGATTACATCATTTAGAGTTAAACACACATTAAACTTTGTGAGCCAAGGGAGAATTTAACTACAACTCTGACAGACTTCAAGAGAAGAATGAAGCAGCTTTGCAAGTATATTCCCTTCTCTTCCCCCATCTTACCAAAAGCATGGGGCTCTAGTGTAAGAGATGCTTGCAAGAGCAAAAACCACGGGAGAGTCGTAGAATCGTTTCAGTTGGAAAAGACCTTTAACCAACCATTAACCTACCACTGCCAAGCCCACCACTAAACCATGTCCTCATCTACATGTCTCTTAAATACCTCCAGAGATGGTGAGTCCACCAGCTCCCTGGGCAGCCTTTTCCAGGGCTTTACAGCCCTTTTGGTGAAGAATGGGCTGTTAGGTAACAGTTGGAGGTTTCTTTTCTGAAGCAGCAGGTCTAAAGCGTTTTGTGTTGCGGCATTCTCAGAGGTCAGTCACAGGCCTTTCTGAAGCACTAATGAAGCTGTGTCTTTTCCCCTGTGCTACATCTGTGATCTCAGAAATAGAAAGGCTTTGGGGAGTTCCAAAGTCCAAACTTCTGTAAAGCAGAGTGGAGTTGGGAGCACCCTATCTAAAGACACTGACCAGGCTAACTTTAATCTCCACAGAGTTACTTGGCAAAACACCAGAGAGAGATGTAGCAACTACTCCCAGCAAGGTACATTTAAATTGCTTGCCTGGAGATTCAATCCATAGAATCTTAAATCTATGTACCTATAACCACAATGCAGCTATGAGCCAAGCCACCGAAACTGCCACGTTATCAAAGTTTACAGATTGCTTTTTGTTCTGCAAAACAATTTAAAAAGAAGTGATCAGAAACCAGTGAACCGTTCTCTTTGACCTTGAGTTATTCAGTGCATCACCCTCTTGGAAATGATCTTGAAAAAAATGCTGTGCCCCAGCCAGATTTCTTGATAAAATCATAACTGGTGTTCATTAAGCTCTTGCGTTTGTGCCCTAGGAGGTCTCGAAGGGCAGAACTGACAATACAGGCTTAACAAGTTTTCTGCTTCCTATACCTAACTCACTTCTCGTGACATTACTCCTGTCTTTCTGATCACATCTATAATGAAGCACACAAAATCATTTGGGGATTAGCTCGTCTTTTTGACCTGACCTTTCTGAATTACTATGTTAAAACAGACTCATTGTTCTCCTTTAACTATTGATGCAGGCGCGTTTCATGATTTAGCGTGGATTAAGAAATTACTTACTAATAATATTTGATTCATACGTGGAAAATATCACTTAGTGTACAAATGTGTTCTATTCAGCAGTTTACCTCAGTATTCCAGGATGGTGAACATTTTTACCAGCTCCAATTAACAACAGAACTGCACATTCAGAATTCACAGTTCATATTTTGTACACTATTCGATGTTTTCTACACTCAGTGATTCTTTCTACACAAATATTTATAACACAGTTTTAGGAGCCCATGCAATCTGTCTTTGAACTGAAAATATATGAAGTTTTACAGGTGTTTAAAGCAAACATTAAAGTGATCCTGTCTGGAGGATTATGGCACAAGTAGTTTGGTTCAGTTAATTTTATATTTTAAGTGGAGATTCTTAGCCATGGAAAAATACAAACACTTTCAAACACCAGCACAGGATCTTCCTAAGACCACCTGTCAACCTATTTGAAAAGAATTTCTTGAAGGATCAATTTTCAGTTAAACCACGGACATGGCAATTTCTTCTTTCTTGCCTTGTCATGGTTTACACATTACCTCCCGGGTAATTTCAGCTATGTAACACATTCTTCAACTCATCTAATATTACTGAATACTATTTCTCCTGGTACATTTGAGGGCAATACCTTAAACTCAGGACGATAGTCTGTTCTATCACCCCGAGGCCATTATGATCGACAACAGAGACAGACTCTGACCATATCCAAGAGAGTGGTGGCTCGTGTATGCAGGTGAGGACCAAAGGATTACATTTATACCTAAAGGAACAAAGAATCCTCTGAGGTACTTCCCAAACACCCCCCTCGAAGCCACAGGTTGACCCTCCACATGGAGCACACAGCTGGGGTTGGCCTCCCAGCTGCTGCTCCATTGGGAACCACAGGTGAGCATGGAAGTGGATGCCAGGGAGAAACGGAATGTGTTCTGCAGCTTGTCATCTGCTTTTAACAATAATGGCTCGGTTCTGCAAAAAGCAACAGCGTAATGAGTAAAAGGTGCTTGAAGACATGTTTGTTTCTCTCTCTGCCTCACTTCAATCCCCTCTAAGGAAAGAGGGAATTTACAAGAGAGTCCTTAAACTTCCTGTAGAATTCTGACTTGCAGCCCCGGGTCAGGGTACACAAATCATAATCACAGGTAAGGGGAAAAGATGCACAAATTTCATCTTCTTTGCTCTCAGGACATCTGTCTTACTGATTCAATCCTTATAACTAATGGCAGCAGCTTGCAATATATTCCATGTATATGCAGAGTCATGCAGCTTGTAGTGGAATCTAAACGTAATGGAAATAAATTTATGCAATGAGTTTATCCTGGTGCCATTTTATATGAACTCCTTTTGAAGAGCAATGTTATAGTCTTAAAAACCTCAACGAACTACGTTTAGCTAGGAAAGACAGAAGAATGATGTGCTCTTCTGCATTTGTATAAGCAACTGCAATGGATGCTAAGACATAAAGAGGCTATTAAAAATATAATAAATAAGAAGAAATAAAAAGAAAACTGCATGGCACCACTGATATCACTAAATTACATACCCAGTTTTTCACTTTTGTGTTTCTCTGAAAGATTTCTAGTGAAAGGAGAGATTTACCTGAGATGCTGATCATGTACATATTTGTATTGGGAGGTAAAAATTATTTTCTCCCTTAAAATCAAAGACTACTCCACCTTATTTGTAGAGGGTACCTTCCCCCTCTTCTATTCAGCGTAGGAGTTTGTGGTATATACAAAACTCCTCAGGCTATTTCAGCTTCTTTGCAACTGAAATCTTGGAATTCTATCAGAGTTTCCCAACAGACTCACAGGGGAAGGAGGGTGGGTAGGGAATGCTCATGGCCACTACAAATCTTAAAGTACTACACTTTCCTAAAGGTATTTTTTTTATATTTTATGGTCAACGTGTGGGCTGTACAAGGTTACAAGTATCAAGTCACAAAATTATATGATGATGTTGGTGGTTTCGGTATCCTTGCAAATTTTGTGACTATTTCTGGCTTGACAGTGAAGTTTAGAAAGAACTTTGCCTCCTCCTTCACAGGTATATTCTCCACAATTTATTTCCAGTGTCCATTAATTAAGCAACATGACCTAGATTGAAAAAAATAGCTGCACCTTTCCTTTAAAGACATTCAAATTTTCAAACCGAATTTGTACAGTTTATGAGGAAGCTGTCAGTAGTTTGCACTCCAGTTTCTGCTGTAAAAAATCAGCAAAAATTCAAGAGTAGAACACCAACGTGGTTTCCCAAGTGCATTTCCAGTCTAGTTTTGAAATTTGACTTGCTTTCTCAAGAGAGACAGTTGTGCTCCGTGAAAGTGTAAGACTTCTCCCAGGTGCCTGCAGTACACCAGTGAAGGTTTAAGCACCATGGCTCCAGGCTAGAGTCAAACTGTCCTTTCTCAGGGGTCTGATTCTGCACAGCCCAGCTGTGACTGTGCAATTCAACTCATTCCCCAGATTCAGCTGTGAACTGGATTTTCAGCAGCTCCATAAGCAAACCATTTATAGCTTTCCAAAGGGTATAACCTATTTTAAAACCTGCTGGCTCAACTGTCTCCCACAACAACAAAAACAGATTTTGATTTCAGCACCTGGTCAAATAACTTAAAGTGGTTTGAACTTGAGCTGAATCTAGCTCTAAAATAAAACCGTCTCTAAACTTTTGTAAAATTCCATGTAGTAGCTTTGTCTAACCACAAAAAAACCCAAACAACCCTATTCACAGGTTGTTTCCATCCTTTTAATTCGCTGCACAAACCTGCAGTTCTGGCTGCACACCAAACAGTGAGCACTGTGGTAGATTTAAAGAATAACAGAAATCAAACGTTCTGACCACCTTTCAAACAGGGAAAAAGGAGGAACCAGGCTTTCATATGTCAGTCAGTTTATGCAGTTCCTGGAAAAACAGAGGGGAAAATACACAAAATTATTTATAAACCTCCAGCAAGTAACACAAGGATCCAACACCCATCTGCCATTAAACCAGCAGCTGTATCAGTCAAAATGAATCCCATCAGAGAAAAACTGGGTTTGTAGGTAAGAGCAGTCACAGCTATCTTGATGGTTTAACCCCCAGTACCTCGCATGTTGTTCTCATAAAAACCAGACAGAAACATGGTGTAAATAAAACTACTAGAGAACAAGCACAAAGCTTGCTGGAAAATGTTAACTTGGAGTACTTCAATAGTATGAAGACAAATATGAAGGCTTTATACATTGATTTTTCCTTCATGGTCTGCCTCCTCCTCCAGCCTTCCCCTTTTTAACTCTCTGGTCCCAAACTTGCCATAAAAGTCTCCACTTGGGTCTTTATTCTGGCAGAGTAGCAAGCAGTAAATAAAAGCATACTGCTGAAAAATGAAAGTGTAGCACAAAAGGCTCAGCAGAGAAACTCAGACATTAATCAGTCTTGGCTTCTCTTACACAAAGTACATTCTCCACGTTACACCGTGCATTATTGCATGCACTGGGGGGATGTCAGGGGCCAAGCAGCTTTGATACAGCAGAAGCAGTGACCACAGCTGCTTCTATTTCCTGGGGCATGAAATGCCTTTTAGTCACAGTGCTTACCAAGGGAGCTCAGAGGTAGCCACGGTAGACCAGAGCAGCAGTACTGCTGAATAAGTGGTGTTGCTCCTTTCCCTACTTACTTTTCTTTCCTTTTCTCCCACTTCTTGATGTTCCCAGCTCTCCTTCTTAATTTTAGAAGGTTATCCCTACATATTCCCATTGTGAGATCTTTGGCTTGGCCCCCATTAAGATAAGGCAGGAAAGATGACTGTGCTATGCCAGTATTACAAAGAAGGGAGATGTTCCCCACCTTTCTGGGCATTTAAATCACACGGACTGACCAACACCATCTAAAGTGGCATTCTCCCACCCACGAGTACTTCCCGGTGCAATCGGTTCTCTCGCAGATCACTGAGTACATGAAACTATGTGAAGTTATTTCTAAATCCATTCCAGACAGCAAGGTGGATTCTTTCCTCGCCTTAACTCCGACCCTGGCTTCCCTAGGGACCTTGTGCCACATCACTACCCACGAAGCCCAAAGCACATGCTCGAAGGCAAGAGCAGCCCTCAGTTGTCACCTCTCCTTACTGTCTGCAAACTGGGAGCTTATCAGCCCTTTCTTCGCTGGTACAACTGCAAGGTTCAGCTGTGCCCCCCTTTTCTTTAGAGCTGTGAACAGAGTAAAAAGTGTCCCTTGCACAAGCAATGCCATCCCAGTTGCTGTCCCACTTTCTGGAGCTCAAAACTGCTGGAGAGAGCAGCTAATGCAGCCTAATACAGGAGTGTGGTTATTTCTCAGTCAGCCAGGGACACTTTGGTCACACACAGACAATTAGTTGTTTTGATTAGGTAAGAGCACATGAGCTGTCACAGAAGCTTCACTTGTTTTGTGCATGGAGATTCAGAACTGCAAAACCTATTGAAAACCTCATACTGTATCTGTTGGCAGCCAAGACTATGGTTTTTAAGTGCCTTGCAGAATTTCCATAGGTGAAGAGAGATAGAGGGGACCTGCGGCCAGTCACGAAAGGGTGTCAGGAAGCTTCCTGGAGACGTCTTAGAGGGAAACAAAAGCACAGCAGTGCATGCAATACAAGTCACCATCGTAGAGTAAAGGCATAAAATACAAGATGGTTGGTTTGCTCCCAGAGAAATGGTCAAACACACCTTGTCTGGCAGCCAGCACCGAGGAGGTGCATATGGCATTAGGCTATCCTTGTAGGAAAAACTCTCTTAGAGCATTAGGTACTGCTCCTGTATTTGGCAAATACAGTGACAGATTTGAGGGATGGTTTGATTAAATAGAGTGGGATACAATGCCTGATCACAGACTTTAATATTTTGTAGTAATGATGGGTATATTAAAAAGCTAAAATGCCCAGTACATAGGAGGATGAGATTTTCAATTCTGGAGGAGTTTTGCCTGCAGAGACCCTGCGGTGTGGCTGGATGGACGTGACAAGTTCCTACAGAGAAGAACCAGAGTATATAGGCCTGGCTGTGCTTGAACCAACTAGACAAGCAGAGCTTGGGATGAAAGCTGCTTTTGGAGATCGGACATAGACATTTTCACTGTGAGACCTCCTCTCACATCTTTGTCCACCATGGATGTGGCATGCTCACCATGTCCTTCACACACTGAAAGACTTCAGTAACTCCAAGCTCTGCACCAAAAGAGCACAAGAGAAAACATCCTGTACCCACCTCTATTGCTAAAGCAAATTATTTCGAGATCAAATAGCAGTTCAGTTATTAAGTTTATAACTTGGTGATTCACCTCAGCATAGTAACACAGTGCTTAATACAACTAATGCAGACAGAACAATGTAAGGAGAAACTGCTCAGAGGAATTAAGGAAAGGTTCTGTAGTTGACTGACAAATTTACTAGCTGGGAGCAAGGTAATCATTTGATGACATATGAAAAGAGAGAAGGAAAGACACTGGAAGAGAAAGTGAATATACAGTCTTTTATCTGGATATCACAATGCTTTTTTTTGGAAAATCTCTAATGATTGCACCAATAATTGAAACTGAATTGCTTACACTATTGAAGATAAATACAGACAGATAGGAATCCACAGTGTGGTCGAGAGCAGCGTAATGATGAAGCTGCAGTCGCATTACTGCTCTCAAAACAGCTGCCCTCTCCTATTCTCTGTAGAGAAGCAGCTCATTGTGCCTTACTACAATCCCTATTTTCAAAATGCCTATTTCCTCTCATTTTCATGGAATAGAAATAAAGCTGCTCCTGAGGTGGCTATGTCCCCTAATGCTTTCAGAAACTGTGATGGACCAAATCTCAAGGACAGAGAGATATCTCCTTCTACGGCCCAAGAGAAGCAATAGACACCTTTTAAAAATAAAAGGAAAAAGAAATGAAAATCATCAAGAACGTAAAGTGTTACAGATCCATAATTTTAGAGGGAAAAAAAAAAAGAGTAATTTTTACACTTAGAATTAAAGCATTCTGATCCCTGGCAAGGCAGCTAAACATAAAACCCCTACCATGCCCGTCTAAATCCTGTTCTCTTACACTGCTTATTAAAATACTTTTCTGACTAGGATCTGCAATGTGAATCACCCAACTATCAGCACTATCACTTCTGTGACTGAAAGCAATGGAGAAATCCAGATCCAAAATCACAGTAATAACAATAATCTACAAAATACCATTCCATAAACACTTCAGAGTGAGGATTTTCTACAGGCAGCCCACTGTAGATAATGAGCATCCAGACTCATCTCTGAAACAATATATTTAGCAACAGGGGGACAAAACAGGGGTGAAAGCCAAGAAAAACAGAATTTCAGGGTAGCATCTAAGTTCTGAACAACATCTTGACTCGTTCTTCATGTACATGACTCAGCATCACTGCAAATGCTTCTGAAAACAACAAAAAACATGCCCAGTTTTCCTTAACTGTGCTCTAAGTTTGAATTGTAGACAGCCTTCATGGTAAGCACAGTCTAATAGGTGGCTATGAAATTAGGAGACCACTTAGACAGATGTCTGATTCTCCACAGACAGTTTTTCTCCAGGAGAAATGAGAAAGGCCTGCAGCCTTAACTGTCTCTTCTGAATTTATGGTGGCAGAACCGTCCGTCTGGATTAGCGTCATCTGCCCTTTTAGAAAAATATCAGTGCCTGTAAGGCTTTCAAAGATAAATTATCTATGTGCAGGGAAGATTCCATGTTGACCTACTGATTTTTTTTTTTTTTCTATTAAGATAAACTCAAATGACAGTTTTCTCCAAAAAGGCAATTACATTTATGACTTCCATCAAAACTATCCACTCAAGATTTGAAGGCACTAAATGTTACTATGCTTAATATGCCACAGACTGTCCCTGAAAGTCCTAAGGTCTTCCTAAAAGGAGTTAACTTAAAAAGAACTGACACGGCAAATACATTATTATTGCAGCTGTGATACTTGAGCAGACTCACTGAGGCTGTCCCGAACCAGCACTGGAGAAGTGGAACTCACTGAAGTTAGAGCAATAGATCTGTCCACTGCAGAAGTATTGCAAAGCTGAAATAACACAGCAAATATACCCAGTCTTCAGGAAAAAAGATAAGAATAACAATTGTCAAATAACTTACTCACTGCTTCAGCATCTGTAATTAAATAATACGGCCAAGATTTTTTTCATAGAAAGAGATCCTACCAATAGATCCCCTGCAGAGGAGAACGTTAGGAAGGTCCTGTAAAACCACCAGCTCAAGTTCAGCTGGGCATGCCATGTACCACACGCACACTCAGATGCCTGAACGGAACAGTTCCTTGTCACTTTATGTGCTACTCCTTTCCCTATGCAAATACAAGAAAAGAAATCATTTAACAGCAAGATTACAGATTAATATTTTTCATTAAAGGAGGAAGAGGCAAGGGCGCAGAACATGGATTGTAAGGTGCTACCTCCTTCTCCTAGCAGAGCAGCACAGGTAAGTTACTCTAGGCAAGGAGTGACAAGTGAAATGCCTGTTCAATGCCTGGCCATTCTTGGTAATGCAGGGAAGACCATCAGCTTCTGTCTACAAGAAACATGAATATAAACCACAAGAGATTAGCACGAGCTCTTCCTGCTCTGTTTCACTAGTTACTCTCCATTTCTACAAAGAGATGAAAGAACAAAGGATCTCATAGCACAGGATTTTTGAAGCTCTATAGGGAAGAAAAAAAAGAGAGAGAGAGAGAGAGAGAGAAACAAAATCTACTAATTATGGATTCTCATCAGCCCCGGATTAGAGGCCCCATCTTTTTGAACATTCTAATTCACTGAAAGCAGTAAGTACTACTGCTCCAAATAAGAAAAACTTAAAACTGGGTTAAAATTACATTACCACTTTCCAAGTAACACTCCTAACCATAGAACAGCTCATGCTCTTTCAATAATTTAGCTCTTCACATATTGTCTTCCCACGGCACCCAGTTAAACAGAAGAGGGTAAATTAACTCAAGTTCTTCGCACCTTGTTTGCAAACAGCGCGTGTAAAAACCTTTGGATGAAAGTGCAAAACAGAAACATAAATCAATGTTTTAATTTTTAAGTTTCCCAAGTCCCCCAAATTACATTTCTGTATTTTTTTTTTCATTTACAGAAGTTTGTAAAAGCATTTGTAACTAATCAAAATAATTCAGCAGTGCGAGTTGGTTACACTAAGTAGGTTATTTCAACAGCAGCTGTTTATACTTGAAAACTCAGTATTTCCCATTCTGAGATAGCCTGCAGTAAACCAGCAGTTATTGCTCAAGCTGTACTTCTCTAAGTAATAAACTGAAGAAGCCAAATATAATCTCATTTTATGTCTTCAGCAGCTGACACATCCTATGAAATCTGTGGTATATTCCGAGAGTAAGCAGAGAATGCTTTGTTCAGTTTTCAGATGTCTGAGTTAAGTGATAGAAGTACTCATACATACATTTGACTTTGTGTTGGTGGACCAGGATACAGAAATTAAAAGAAATGTGGTGGGGTTTTTTTATTTAAACTGATTTACATTGTTGGCTGATTTTCATTCTTATGCTGAAAGGAAATATAAATGTAATTTATGCCTATAATAATGAGATAGTAATGTGTTGAATTATTGTACAGACATCAGTCTTGGATACTTTATTGCTTTGAGGTTCAGATTACAAAAATTACAAATTCAATTTAAAAAAAAATAAATCAAACCATGCCTTCAGATATGATTCTGTTATTATTGCTTATAAATAGCTATTTATAGCAAGAAAAATACAGGCAATAGCCATCTACATTATATATGAAAACAGGCTGTTTTCCTCGTGGGAATTTGAGATGAGAAGGTTGGATATCAGGAAGGGTTACATTTGTCACTCAAAACCAGAAAGAGAGGAACAAAACACATGAAAAGTGAAAGATTAAATGCCAATTTTATCAACAGCCTTTAACATGCAGGCTGAAGGAAGCAGAGTTTATAAGCAGTGTGTAAGGAGTCTTGAGAAGAAGCTGCCTGCCAATTTTGATATTTGACAAATAAATCAGAGATCATTACTGTTCTATTATTAATATTTGCATAATTATTCACAATAAGCTTGAGATTGCTGGAGTCATAAAAGTCTTAAAATGGAAAAAAAAATTATTATGCATAATCAATCAGCTCTCACTCTGGGTACTCAATCAGACAAAACTTGATAGAAAGAAGACATGACTTTAGTATAACCACTATTTTACCCTTCCTAACAGTCTGAGCAGCAATTTATATAGGAAAATGCATTCAGCCCTCTAGCTAACCTCTAAATGTTGGACTTCAAAAGAAAACTTTAAGTGAATTGTAGCATAGTTCTGCAGAAACCCTGCATTTTCCATGCACATACTTCATGTATTTTAAAGACATCCGACTACACCACACACAGTGGCACAAGAAAAGGAATCTTACCACTGCAGCTGGAACTTGATGCATTTTTGCAGCTGGGGTTCCTGGGCGTGGGTAAAATTGATTAATAAACAAGCTTGGAAACCTGTAGTGTTCTACAAGTTTCACTGTTTCTTGAAAATCTTCATCTGTCTCTCCTGGAAAACCACAGATGATGTCTGTAGCAACTGTTATTCCAGGCACTCTGAAAGAAAACAGAAAAGAACACTGAACTGAGGACATGTAAAAGTCTTGCTCCCTTAAAAACTAATGTACATAGATGTGTAACTCTTCAACTTCATCTACAGAAACTGAGATGTAAAATGATCTTTGGAAAAAAAAAAACATGGTAAGATTTTAATACCATTGCTTGCTAGTGAAAAATGCCTGTGGTTCTCTGCTGAGAGCATGTGGAACAAAAGGAAGATATTACAACAAAGATTGGATTTTTTATATATATATATGCATTAGGACTCTGACAAGAGAGTGAAAATATCTGGACTCAACTCCTCCTTCATTCGAAATGAGAGATGATCAGCAGAGCTTGTAAGTGTTTTGAATTCTGATTGTTTAATCCACAACATTTATAACTTCTGAGGCTCAGCCACTTAGAATTTGTAAAGTATTGAATGTTTTATAATGCTGCTATCAAAGTAGAACAGGATAACCACAAAGTGGGGACTGGCATCCCAGAAAACCTTGCAATTCTGAAGGAAATTGGCTTTGGAGCCAAGAAGACATCTCTTAGTCCCAAGTTAATTTCTAACTCAGTACTCCACAAAATGAGCATATCATCAGCTATAAAAGGAAAGGAAAGTGCTTAAGTTTTCCAAGGCACAGGCACCGAGCTCTCTTGCTATTTAGCAGGGTCACCATTTCCTCATGGGCCCCTTGGGCTGAGCACGCAGAGCCCTTTGCACCCGGCAGCTTCAGAGCGCAGCGAACGATGGAAGCTGGTGCCTTCTGACAACAACAGGAAGGATCTTGCCCAACAACTGCAAAATAGGTTTATCTCCCTCAGTGTTGAGGAGCCAGATGTGCCAACAAGCAAAGTATCTGGTCCACCTAACTCGAGAAGGTCACTGTAATGAGGGACTTGCTGCTGTACGGGGCACAGGCACCCATCTGTCAACCCAACCAACCATCTATGGGCTTGTTGTCTGCCAGGGGCCAGGATGCTGAGGACCTCATCTGGCCCTCTGACTACTACTACTCTGCTGTTCCTTCATGTGGTCACAACTGATAACTGAGAGTGAAAACCTGGACAGTATCAGAAGTGACTACAGGGCTCTGGAGGCAGCAGTCACGGACATGGGGGCTCAGGTGGCGAGGTCCCCATCAGGAAACACATTTTTAGTGAGGGTGACTGAGCACTGGCACATGCTGCCCAAGGAGGCTGGGGAGTCTCCTCCTTGGAGACTCAAAAGCCACCTGGACAGAGTCCAAGGCAATTGGCTCTGGGTGGCCCTGCTTGAGCAGAGGGGGTTGGACAAAATGACCTCCAGAGATCCCTTCCAACCTCACGCCTTTTGTGATTGTGCCATGGCCGAGAAAAACGAGTCCTACAACCAAGAGATTACTGCAGAGTATTTCCAGAGCACTCTGTGGGACCAGGAGATAGCAGCTGAGTTTTCCAAATCTGACACTAGCCAGCTGGGGGACCACTGCCCTCGAGGAACTGTGAAACCACAGCACTGTTTTGTATCACGCAAGGAGACTGAAAGTACAAATAACAACAGACCTCTGCTGCAAAGAGGCAGAAATTCAAGTGCTCAGAAGTGCTCAGTGCTCCCTACTGACTCAGATGAGACCGTTTCTACAAAATACAGTTGATTCTACCTCATCAGTCTAAATCATGATATGGTTTATGAGGAAAAGTAAGAACCCTATAAAGATACTGGTGATATCGGACTTAAAGCTGGCCCTGTTTCAAGTGGGGGCAAGAGATGAGAACTTCCAGAGGTCTCTTCCAACCTAAATAATTCTACAGTTCTGAAGTAGGCTACAAGCAAGGGAACACCCAAGACAGTCTTGTAGAGGTGAATGGCATAAAGACCACTGCCAGAAACAAAGCTCACACCTGAGCTTTCTTAAGAAGTGGTCTCCAAGGCTGTCTCCATCCTAGAGAAACAGCTGGAAGGCTTCTCTACCCCTCATCAGGACAAGAGACAAGAGAGCCCTAAATACAAATGCATATTACCCAAATGACATTTATAAAGCATCTGAATCTCCAAAGGGAACTGTTTCCTACTGGACAGCACATCACCACAAAAAAAATAATAATGCTGTGGTTACAGTGGGTGGAGAAACTTGAGTTTGAAAAGCTCAAAGAAAAACTTCCTGCAGCAATGAGCTCGAATGGAAGAGGAGAATCTGTCGGCCAGAGACCCAAGAAAGGGGAAGCAGAGAGTGATCTGATGAGGTGCAGTATTAGAGCATGGAGAGCTTATATTCACCACAGCAGCCTTCATACCAACTGTACATGGTAGGAAATATCTTTTGTGACTTGATTTTTCTTTTTCACCTTCAAAGAAATCAATTTTTTATCTAAGTATTAGCAATAGGTTATATTATAGCAAACGTCTTGGCTTTTTATGTGTCTCCATAGCTGCACAGTAATTTAGTAGACATTCTTAGAATCTTCTTTCACCTTTTCCTTATGAAAAATCTCCACAAAAAGGAAATCAAATTCTTTCAATTCCTTTTTGAGTTTGTAAATTCAGACTCCATCATTTAGGACAAAGTTAAACCATGGCATTTGAATGCCAACTCAAAACTAGCATAAAACTGAACATTTTCAAGGACTTGGTCCAATAACCATAGAGTGGGAAACACAAGCTGAATATTGCAGAGAACTGCAAAAATCCCCCGAGCTGTTGGCTAACCAGCCTCAATTACCACTGCTTTCCTAAGACTGACAAACTGCAAGATACAAAGTCCTGCTTCATATCAAATAGCAACAAAATTGGTTCGCTTTAAGGACGGAGCGAACAGAGGAGCACTGTATTCTGCAGGGTGATTTTGCTCACCTCACAAATACCTTCTGCAGAAAGAGTAAGCCTATGGAAGGCGAAGTCCATTAGAAATCGATATCACATAACATCAGCTGCCATTTCTCAGAACGTGAATAGAACATTCATTCCATTTGACAAAACCATTATAATGAAGTTATTTTAACCATTTTAATGACACTACTGGCAACAGCCAAAGCATTTATTACCAGTGGTAGTAGTAATACCATCCTTTATAAAGGTTGGGTTGTTTCTATAGCAACATGAATTATAAGGTCCAATCAAGCTAGATACAATAAAATATGCTCTTTTTCTCCATAACACTGGTTGTCATTCAGTTAAAAGGAAATTACATATTTTAAAAATTCATAAACTCTACAAATGTCTGAATTCCATTTGGTGATAAGGTGTTAATTATCTTAGTAATTAGATTTCTTCCTGGATGGCATTATTACACACAAAGAAAAGCTAGGGTATGAAAAGAGAATAAGGACCACAGTGTATTCAGCAACAGCAATTAATTACAGTTCAATCCAGTATGACTGCCTGAAAGATGACATTGCATAGTGCATTTTTATACCCGTTGTTCAAAAAAGTAGTTTTAAAAGGGGAGAAAAGCTTAAGATTTCACTCAGAATAAAATTCAGTTACTGACAAAAATCAAGCTCTTCACCTTCCTCGACGCACTGATGAACAAAAGTAAGTCAATTAGTTCCAGATGCAAATACATCCTAATGAAAAAAAGATGGGGAAAAGATGCAATTGTGGAAAAATATAAAACATATACACCCTGGAAAATTGAAGTGACCTTTGCTTTCTCAGTCTGAAAGAAAATAGCACAAGATTCCATAGTGCACAGATTCAGATGATGTTAAAAAAATCATCCCAGCTATAAAATAGAAAGCAAAATTACACAAGAACAGTTTCTTGCCCATCAGCCAATATGAAAGTGTTTCTGGAAATGAAATGCAGTTTATCTATTTCGAAGTAAACAAAGAAAAACCTGCTGAACATCCCCAGTAAGCATTTTGTGACATTTATTACCTAAACGCATTTACAGTAATTCTAAAAATTCAACTACAGCAGGTGTAGGGTCAGTAGAGAAGCTCCACAGGAGACTGTTCAGTGAACCAAGAACACACAGTGCTCCTCAGGAAAGATAAAATGATTTAAAAAAGCAGAAAGTTCCTTCAAACATCGAGAAGTCTGACTGCTCCTTACAGCCTAGCAAATGGAGGTGGTCAGTCTGTTTCCATACCTCCGAGCATAAAATGACCTTAGTTCTCCAGCCCTTTTAAACCCTCATAATCCTGACAAATGCCCAGAAAGGTTCGAAATTTTATCCAGCAATCATAAATCTTGCAAGACTTTTTTTCTCTGAAGACATACTGTTGTCTCCCCTCAGCCTTAGAAATGAAAAGAGAGTCCCAAGTCAACTCTCAGTTGGAACAGTTTCCAGTAAAATTGGGGAATTTTAGAAAAATATTAATTTGAGGAATAATCAATGCCATGTCTAAGATAATACAGCCATAATACTTTGGATTCTTCCACATTCTCTCCTTTATCTCCCTCTGCATGGATAAATCCATTCCATCTGGTCAAGCAGATTTCTGCCCTGTCATCCTGAACCAGACCAGCAATACAATCACCATCATCTTGGGTACTTCTGACTATCCAAAAGGAAACACGTGCTTCAACTTACAGTAGTTTCCATGCTGTAAGGACCAGCACACCTAGAAATTATCCTGAACAAGTGCTGAGGGGACAGGTATCCAAAACCTCACAAAAAGCAGGAACAAAGGTGTTTGAAAGGACACAGAAGAAGTGCAGCATCTAACCCTTGACCTGAAGAAGAACAAAATCAGCCTCTTGGGTCAGAGGAAAGAAGTGTTCCACCTCTCAAACCAGTAGTTGATGCCTGGAAGTAAAGCTGTGGGTAAGCAAAGAACATGCTGTGGGTAACTGTGACCCTGAGAATTGCCTCCTCACAGCGACTGAGTTAGCTCTGAACAAGTCCAGAAGAGTAAATCAGCCTGAGGCGAGCTCTGTTTGCTCAGGTATCCATCTCTGGCATATTACTAACCAGCAAGCAGGGCAGGCAAACCCTCACAGAGGCAACTTCCCTGCTCTCTTTCACCCAGAGGACTTAGCTCTCAGTGTGAGAGAGACCAGAAGCTGGACGAGCAGTAACAGGGAAGTGCAGCAGGTGTCACAGTGACGGTTACCACCGGCCCATCCATCAACAGAGGGGAGGCAGACAACTCCACGGAAGGCAAATTGGGAGTGAAATGCAAAATCCCTGGTCATTTGATTTAGATAAGAGGTAAAAGTGTCAAGCTGTCAAAACTAAAACAGTAAAACCCCCTCTATTTTCACAGAACAAGATGTCTAAGAAAACCAGCCACAAAAGTGTGAAACTTGCTGGGATTCAGGTGTTAACATGGATCACTTCATGTGGCTTTAGTTACATAAAACATTTCCTTGAGCAATAACCATTACAAACTAAATCCATGCTTAGGGAAGAAATTATGTAAAGGAGCTGAAATTCATCAGCACCTTCACCTACTCATGTGACCACTTGAAATTCTTGTGCATGAGCTCATATTCTTCCCGCTTCCCTTTCAGCAATTAACATTTAAATCCAGCAAGGACTTAAAGCCAACAACTTAAAGATCCCCAACCTCCCTGCCTCTCACTATAACAAAATACTGGATTAGAATAAATAGCTGTATGAATAAATTTAAAACCCTGCCTGTTCTTACGGAAGGGTACAAGAACTGCCTGGGAAATCTAGAGCAATTAAGGTCAAACCAAAAAGGTGCTGACCTAGCAACTTCATAAATTACTAAATTTGCATTGAAAAAATGTAAGGGGGAAAAAAAAAGTACAATTCTTATGAAAATAAAACCGGTCTTCTCTGAAATATTATTTCAGCCTCCTATGTTATTTTCTGTTTTAGAAACTTTCTGCAGTATATGCCTGTTTAGGGAACCTGAAAATAAAATGAAGTTAATGGATGAAATAATCTGAGGGTGTCTGAGAGTTGTTCTTTCAGGTGCATTTACAGAACTCACAAGCACCTCAACGTGCTTTCTGTGTCGGAGCTGAAGGAGCCATTTGCATCTTCCCCATGACCACACACAGTCACCCAGAAGCCCTTTCCCACCACTCTTTCATTTTTCTCTACAAGACCTAGTCTTGTGGGATTTCCAACTTAAACTTGAATTGCTCACCGAGGAGTCAGAGGGGCTGGAGCCAGCGCAAGAGAAACAGCCTGCTCAGCTGGAAGCACAGCCTCTTTCACAGCCTAGTAACAACATGAAATCCCAGCCTGCCTCTCTCTTGACTATATGGAGATTAACCCAAGAATGAAGTCACAGGAAGATCTCCATGCTTCCAGAAAGGGATTCAGCCTACTTCTGATCCGAAACCCTCCTGCACTTCTCCCTCTCTCTCCATGGACTATGAACATGGTGCAATATACTCCTAATTTAAGTTAGGGGAATAAACCTGAACATAACTTCTGAAGCAGGGGGGTTTCCATCTTTTTCGGTTTGTGATTTACCCCCAATTATGCAATGGATGTACAGACTTCTAATAAATTGCTATCTACTGACAATGTTTTCCTTAGTAATCTTTTCCATATGTGTTTAAAAGTAGTTCAGGATGTACAAGTTCAAAACCTCTGTTGTTGAAAAAAGAGCTCTTTTAATCCCTCCTATCAATTGCTCAACTGATTTACACACGGAGTGAAACTGCAGAGTACCTCGGTTCAACGAATAGACGTTGTTGGGTGAAGCCTTTTAAATGATAACAGACCAAGCCTTACGGCTAGATATCAACTATCAGTTGTAAGATTGCTTATCCAAATGCAGCCAGATTTTTCATGAACATTAATACTTAAACTGATGTAAGAAAACAAGCAGTACTGTTGAGCTCACCACAGAACTTATGTTATTAATTCTCAAATGAAATTCAATTTAATGCTGCCATTTCCTTTCCCAGCCTTCAGTTGCTCTAGACATATAATGACATCATCAAAATTGTCAGGACAAGTAGTGGGAGGTTCTGCAACTAAATGTAGGATAAGTAGGGAAGATCCAATCACAACTTCTCAAGAAAGACATTTAAAATGCTACTATAAAAACTAACAATAAAAGTCTCAATGGGAAGACAGGAGACATTTCAGAGGCTGCAATACAAGCTAAACAGAGAGATGGCAAGATATGGGAGTGAAGAAGGCAAGGGAGTCAGACCTCAATAAAATAAGTAATGTAGAAGTAGTATCCCCTTCCACTCTTCTGTAGTTAGCATTAATATATTTGACTTCAAGTTTGTTTAAGTCTGAGGGTCCTTATGTTTGCTTCCATCAAACTGCCCATTCAATTGAGCCCACTGAAAAGATTATTTTACTGTGTTTTTCTTGAGTTTCTACTAAAGGGAGAAGAAACTGCATTCAAAAAAACCCCTAAATGTGTTCCACATCCAATAGGGTCAGACACAATCAGATCCTGAGAGAAAAGGAGGAAAGCTGGGGCTTCACTCTCTAAAAAAGAAAGCTGCTAATATTTCACAGAAAAAAAAAATAAATTTAATAAACTATCATGCTTAAATGTCATTATTTTTAAACTGTGTTGCATATTGGTTATTCAGACCTTTATTTTTGATTAGTTTTAGCAAATTTGTACCTGCTTACGGTGTATATATTCCTGTTAAAAGCAATAGCATGAGAGTCCACCCTGGCAGGACACCTGCTAACATCCTCTATTCACCTACGTGTTCCCACTGCAAAGCCATTATATTATTTCAAATATTTTAAAATGCTCTCTATTACTGCCTAACACAACTGCAGGTTGTCTCCCAAATCAATTCTCCTTCACCCCACAGTGTGTCTGCATCAAAGCAAAGATAACTTTACCTTGTTATTGTTTGTAAAAATCTGTAACGGCTTCATTTAGAAGTCAATTCAGTTGTTTACTTTCACTTGACTACTGAAACACTGAATACTACCAGACGTTGAAGTAGGTAATAATTTATGTGTGTAAAATGTGTAAAATGTGTAATTTTAAGACTTGCTTTTAAAAATTCTTTTCACAGCTTGGATTCTATGTGTCTGAAAGTGATGTCTAAGGCACAAGACATTGTCATGCTGTGTCATTTATATGTTGGGTGGTTTTTGGTTTTGTTTTTTAGGGGATATTAAAAAAAAAAAGCCAAACCAGACAAACTAAAGCCAGCCACAAGCACAGCCACAGCCCTAACAGCATTTCCTCAGAGCATCCTTGCAGATGTCCCTAAGAAGGGAGCATGCACAGACACGCACCCACCGGAGAATCGCTGCCAAGGCCACAGATCCTACCGTTGGTAGGAAGGTGGTGCACACTGGAGCACTTCAGCTTTTGAGGGAGCAGAAAACACATACAAAGTCCAGCCTGATGGACACAGAGTCACTGTGTGCAGTCTGCTCTTTGCATTCCACACCTCAGAGAGCACCGAAGGCGATTCCCACAGGGAACGCATTACACCTGAGCTTTGGGATCTGCAGCAACTTCTGAGTGACTGGCAAGGGCAGCTTAAGAGGCTGGTTTGGAACTTTGGAGTCATTAGTGGTTTTGATGCAAACCACCTTAGAAAGGCTGCAGAATAATACTTATGATTAAGATGCAGAATTGAACAGCTCAGAGTTTAGCTGAGAGAAAGGGAGGCTTTCCATGACTGTTCTTTTCCAAGCCCACCTCCTGCCCCAAGAAGAGCTCTTTCCAAAGCGGGCTGAAGGACACCTGGAGGCAGCTAAGAGACCTCATTTCCAGCACTGAACTTGAGAAGGCTTAGGTATGGAGGATGCTGTGTGAGTAGGGGCTGTGCCTGTCCTTATAGCCGGGGAATACTGACCCGGATAAAAAGTATATTCCATAATTAGCACGACTCCCTGCCTGAGGATAAGAGTACCCAGAGTTTTACTCTCTTTAAACAATTATTGCAATGGTTGCCAGAGTTCCTACTAGATGCGGAACAAATGTTTTATAAGAAACATTCTAATACTTCCCATTATCAGTTTTGTTAAAAAACCCCAACAGCCGAGGCTTGGACAGACTTTATTCAAATATAAGGTGTTCTACTCTTCCCATAAAAATCAAACATTTTGCAGAACTTCATTACAGATTTATAACTTCAGATCATTATTGTTTTATGATCAAAAAATGAGCGACTTAAGACAAAAAGCTCAACATCCTTAAACTTCATTTCCATTCAATCTCTAATAAATACCATCTGCTGTGTACTTTAGGGATATAATACCCGTCAAAAACTCAGCCGTATTATGAGAACCGGCACCAAGTTGATCTGAAATGCATATTTGAACAGATGTGTTTAAATTACATCTCTCCATCTATCCACACGCATAAATTCAGAATAAGCGTGTGTTGATTTAAAATGCATAAAAAAGGGATTTGGAGATGCATCAAAAGTGAACAGCATCTCAATGGATCAAGGCTCGCATTACTAAAGGTCATCACTAAAAATAAAGTTTGAATTTATTAAGGGTTGCACCAGGGAGCTGTTCTTGGGAACTGACTTAATGTTTGCTGCACTAAAGCAGCCATTGAAATTACACTAATTTTCTATGACCCTTCACTGTTTAACATTAGAGCTGTCAGGCGTGGGCAGAAATAATAGGATCTCAGCCATGAGTAGCTGAGAACATTATATACTTTTTCCTCAGTCTGACACGCTGCTGCTTATCACCAATACTAAATGTCTTGGGCTCTGAGGACCCATCCACGTCTGTTTCAGTGACAGTCGTTTAGCTCTTCACTCTGACACAGAAAGCTGGCGTATAAAACAAAATGATTAACATGCCTTTTTGGCATGATGAAACCAAATGAAATAATCACAAGCAGTGCTCCATTAACAAATGTTAATTAAAAAAAAAAAAAAGAAAAAAAAAAAACACCAAAAAATCTGAGCTTGTTTTTCCCCCGCTATAAGCTACAGTCCTGTAATGTTTCAGGGACTTTGCAGATAAGACAGATCAGACCTAAGGTCCCCTAAGCCCAGCTCTCTACTGCTAGCAATGGGCAGCAGCAGTAGCCCTGGGAAGTACTTAAGATGTAGATTCCCCCACAATCCCTTCTTCCTTCCTGCTTCTCCAGCTTGTCAGAAAGGTATTTTTGTAACCAGCAGCCTGTGATGGACCTCTCCCCCATTAGCTTCTTCAGTTTCCCCTGCAGTCTAAACCCTTCCATATCATAACCAGGTGAAAGGAAAAAAACAAACAAACAAAAAATGACAAAAAAACCCCACAAGAACTAAAAAAACCCCACCAACAATGAAAAAAACCCCACAGAAAAATAAACCCTCTCTTTATGAGCCAGCTACTTGCTAATTCCATGTGACATCCCCCAATGGTTATGCTGGGAGAGACCAGCACCAACTCTCTTCACGACTTTACTGACCTCTGTTCCAGTCCCTCTCAATTAGCACTTTCCCAGACTGAAGAGTCCTTAATTTCCTCTGTGTGACAGATCTTTCATACCTCTGATAATCTCTGTTAGCCTTCTCACTAACCCTTCCCACTGCAACATCCCGCTGGAGAGGGGTGTTGACAGCACTGAACAATACAGGCACAACAAGATAAAAATCTCTTGAAGTATTTCTAGAATTTAGATGCATGTCTGATTTTTTCATTTTTCTTTCAGGTTTGGGTTCATTTGCTTTCTAGTAATCGGGTAACAAAAGTTAATGGGCCTTATGCAAGGTAAGGGACAAGAAAGAGATGCCAGCGACAGTTGGTTACTTGCAAGAAACTGCAAGTATGTAACTGGTAAAACCTTCCACACCTAGAGAATTGTTACACCTCAAAATCATGAAGATAAACTGCCTTTAAGACAGTCATGTTCTAAAAATTTGTTTTGAGAGCAGGCTGCAACAGGGACAGCGAGCTGGTAAAAATCCCTTGAAATCTGTGCTAAAATTCAGGGGGAAAAAAAAGGATTCACACTACTGCACTGCCTTGCCGTTGGGAAACAAACCACCAAATAAAAAATGGAGAAAACAAATTCTCTCCTCCACGGAGATACAAACACTATGCTGAGTCCCACTCTACCTGCTTCACAGGAGAAGCCTGGGGTGACCAGCAGATCTGCATCACCTCAAATCGATACCAGCCTCTGCCTCTTTCTGAGCTGTTCCTGAAGAGAAAGTCAGAAAATCCCAACTGTCGTTAAAGAGACCGATCAATGAACATGTCATCTGAAAAATAAAGCTGAGTAGAGATGCTGTCTGAAAAAGTCAAAAGCAGCTGACAGGACTGTGCAGCTGACTTCAGCTGGATATTAAATAGTTGGGGAGCACTAGCCCTCTCCTTATTAAACTATTGCCCCTTAAGGTAGGAATCTGATGGAAGTGAGTACGGTTTTGCAGAAACACGCTGGCTAGGGGAAGCCACGGGAAACACGCTGGAACTGACAAGAAAAAGAAGGCCAAGCATGTTTCAAAGACAGGCCAAAGTCAGCAATGCGGAGCAGGGAGAGCAGAACTTGTCAGAGGAGTAATAGCATGACAAGTTGGAAGACTTTTAACAGAGTTTTCGATCTCTATCTAAAGCAGAACCAAGAATGGAACAAGAAAATGAAGAACTAAAATTGCCATTCGGCCAGATGTTCTATTCCAAGGTTTTGATTCGAGATCATTTATATTAAGAACTTCTGCAGCAGAGAGAGAGGAGAATGGCTCCTGGCAAGACAGACATTAAAGCAAAGCAGATTTTGAGGAAAATATGCTCCACTCAAGAGAGTTACCCCAAAACAGCTGACAGATTTAAGAGACACATATTTCTCTATTATCACAAGCTATACCAACAATTTGGTTGGACTTTTTTTGTCCTCTGTCTTTGTAAAGCAAGCAGCACATGAGAAGTTTTCCATTTGCAAACATCTACATGGGAAGGATTGAGGTTGTGAAGGGAACAGGAGTGAGCAACACACGTGACAGGCACTACATTTCATGTAATGTCCTCACCATTTTCTAACTACGTAACCAATGGGGTCTCATTCTACAACTGGGCGACCCGTCTGGTAGACAATGGGAAGGCTGTGGATGTGGGCTACCTAGACTTCAGCAAAGCCTTTGACAGAGTCTCCCACAGCATCCTCCTGGAAAAGCAGGCAGCCCAGGGCTTGGACAGGTGCACCCTTCGCTGGGTGTCCGGTGAGCAGTGGTGTCCCCAGGGACATCACTGAACTGAGGAAGTAACTACTCTGAAAATGCCACTGTGAGTTTCTGGCTTAGGGCTTAATTATCAGAAAGAGAGGGTTTTTAGATGCAATGTGTTTTTCTCTCAGCAAGTAAAGACAGGTTATTTATTTATAAAGGAATGTCCACCAGAAAATGAAGAAAAGTACTCTGAGGCAAACAGGAAAAGTCACATCTACACCAGGTCAGAAATTACATCCTTGTTTCAAGGAAAAAAAGCCCAGCATGTCAGAAGACAAACCCCAAGCTAGAACTTTAAAAGCAAACAGGTAAACTAACAAAAAGAATACCCCAGAAGTACTAGAAGAGAATGAGAAACAAGGTTTTGTGACAGAGTTAACAAGTGAAAGCAGAATTCTCAAACTTAAGAATTCAAATGGAAAGAAAATTAATTTCTGTGCAAAGCCTATGCAAGGGGCAGGAGCCTTGCAGGACGCGTTCTACAGATGCTACTTAACAAAAAAGAATTCAAAAGATCTCCAGCCACTCTGTCACATAATCACAGTGTGAATGCACATTTAGTTCAATCAATGACACAATTTCTTTTCTAAAGCATTAGCTGAAAATCTTTGGGGGAAAAAAAAATGTTTATTTGCATTATTAACAAAAACATGAAAATATTATCTCAATTAATGTGATAATTACCGTGCTTCACTTTAATACTGTCAAGTAAAAGCTGTATTTTGTGAAAACATATGTTAGAAGATAGACTTCAGCTTCTGCTACAATTATAATGATGAAAGCCCTCAAATACCTCAAATCATTTTGCATTCTGCAGGAAGTATGACTAAGTGATCTAGGTAGCCAACAGCACAAAATCATGTTCTGACTTATCACCACATAACTCCATAGAATATTTAAGACCTAAACCACTCAGGAATGTAAACCTTAACACACTCATGTCTCATCTTAGATCAAATTTTAACATTTTTGAAGACAAAACCAGAGAACTCAGTCACTTCCTCTGAAACACTTTGGCAAAGCACTGCCCGTTCTGTTCACCGCAGCCAAAGGAGGGTTTGAAAAGTGGCAATAAGGACTTTTTCATTTTTTTTTTTTTTTTCAGAAAGGTGTATTGGATCTGTGTGGCAATCTTGTAGTAGCTGGGGGTCTACAGGGGTGGCTTCTGTAAGAAGTCACTAGAAGCTTCCACGGGTCCAACAGAGCCAATGCCAGTCTGCTCCAAGTCAGACCTGATGCTGGCCAAGGCCAACCCATCAGTGGTGGAAGCAGCATCTGTGTGATAACATATTTAAGAAGGGAAAACAAAACAAAACAACCAACCAACCAAAAAAAGACTGTGTAACAAACTGCAGCCAAAGAGAGGAGTTAGAATATGTGAGAGAAATAACTCATATATATACTCATATATATTCAATGCTGAATATGTGAGAGAAATAACCACGGTCAGTGAAAAAGGAGGGGGAAGGGGTGCTCCAGGTGCCAGAGCAGAGATTCCCCTGCAGCCCCTGATGACAACCATGACGAGCCAGGCTGTCCTCCTGCAGCCCATGGAGGTTAACAGTGGAGCAGATACCCCCCTGCAGCCCATGGAGGTTAACA
>JANHFX010019697.1:129130-158142 GCA_027560015.1 Chloroceryle amazona
CTGGATTTAAACACCAATTTTCCCCTGCCTGTGTCCTCTCCTATTTTCACGACTATTGTATCACGTAAGATCTTCATGAACTCTGGTGAAGGAGAGCTGCAGCTCAAATTCACATGCACACCCCAGTAGCTGCTACAACGCTGTGGCAAAACTCCCAAGACATCATTCTTGGCTGACTAAAATCTATTACACTACACAGTGGTTACAGCCAAGTACTTCAAGAGCTATTTAAAGGAAGATGTCAAGTAGGTAAGGAAACAGGAAGGAAGCAAAGATTAAAAGGAGATGTAACAGAAACTCGATTTGCTTGCCCTGGATTTGAAACAATAAATATTTTGAAGTATAATTCCATTAAAAAAAGAGGTCTCTACTGCTACTTCTGGGGTTTTTTCATAGCTTTTAGGACTTTACAATGTCAACAATTGCACCACTACAAACTTAACACAGCTAAGCAAAGCACGTGCTTCATTTTCCTCCATTCCATGGTATGTGGGTAGACAGTAAGAGACACATGTAGGTGAAAAGAAACAGAAGCCTGGTTCTTCAAGTGTTACAACCCCTGTTTCTAGGTAAAAGGTCTAAAAGAGGTGGGGGAGGTCCAAGAGAATACGCTAGATGGAAAAATAGTTTGCTGGCCACAGCTGAGAGTTCAGCCTTCTGCATTAGCAATTTTTAGGACTGAGTATGTGAGTCAAGTACTCCCAAAGCCTTAAGTCAGCAGCGAGGGAGCGGCCATCCCACTCTGCAGAGAAAGCATGCCAGCCTATTGTTCACTTCTGAACGCTAGTCCGTCTGTCTGTCTGTGTCTCTGCAGAGTCCTGCAAACAGCCCACCCGGAGAGACAGCAGATCTCTCACCAGGCACCAGAGCTAAAAACCAACTGTGACTGGTTACTGTGGGACATAATCACACAGATCCAGCAGTAGAGCTGAAGTGACCACATGACCTCAGCTGTGAGTTTACTTCTTCTGCAGAGAACTTGAAGGCTTATGCTGAAATCTGACTCAACAAAAATCCTTCGCTGGAGATGAACAGTTCAGAGATCAGGATTTGTTTCCAGTATGGAGTTCTTTGTGGGAGACTGATTCAGATCTGTCGGGGTTAGTAATGCCCAAGAGTTATTACTCCAGAGCTGACGGTGAGTGTGGATGGACTCGCTTTCTGACCTCAGAAGTCGTGTCTCCTGCGAGGGGTCACGGCTCATTCGAAGGCCAAGCAGGGAGGCATCAGACACAGCACGTCAGAGGACAAGTTCTATGACCTCTGGGGTTTGCCAATAAATAAATATTTCCTTCAGATTTAAGAAGAAGTAGAGACACTCTGGCCTTATATTCTCCTATGTATAAGGTGTGTGGACACAATAACTTGTTTTCCAGCTTGAACTTGCATCTGAATCACAATGTTCTGGTGAGTGGATTGAGAAGAATTGATATTGCTCCTTGCTTTGACATGAGACCCTACCTTCAGTACCACCTTCCTATCATGAAGTAATTTAACAGCTGTATTATGGCAATTTCCCCTATTCAACAAAATGAAAATTCTACATCATGATGAGAAGCAAAATATAAAGACAAAAAAAAATCCAGTTGCAAAAGATGAAGTGATTCAGTTGTGGAAGAAAAACTTTCATCTGCTCTAGCCACTGCTCTCATGCACAAACCTTTTCAAATGGTGGGGTTATGGTCATTTTGACATCTAATAATAAGAAGTTTACAACAATAAATTTCATTCTCGTTATAAAGAGGTAAATCAGCAACTCACGAGTACACCAGGAACAAAAGTTATTAATGTTTTAAAAATGAATTAGACTCCCCACAATGCCATTCTAAGTTCTGACTCACACTGAAACAATTTATACAGAAAAAAAATCACGTTATTTAACTAAAATAGTTATTTTAGTTATTTTGTTTCACAATCCTAGAGCAATATAGTATCATGGTAAGTAAACCCAAACATTTAAAACTCATAAATATTAAATGTTTTAAGAAGACTCCTTGCTAATACTGCATGACGCTTACAACCCTGTCCTTTTAACCCTACTACAGATTTCATATCGTTACTTCCAAAACCCAGCCTTCACGTGCCCTCAGGGGGAGAAGGAAAAAGAAAACAAGATACCATCTTGCTACACTTAAGAAACTGGGAATTGGATACACATTACTAATTCCTACTCAATCGTCAACAATACTCCCACTAGGATTTTGCAGAAGAAAACTGCAGATAACACTGCTCAGAAAAAGGAAAGCCAAACCATAACTCCATACAGAAGGTACCACTCCAAACAGTTTATTAGTTATATTTAGTAAAAACAGTGAGCCTGCTTTATGTCAAGTATAGTGACTGAATAGTTTACATCTAATAAGAGGGCATCTCTTCTCAAGCAACCATTCCACAAATGACTCCTGCAGGGTTTGGCCAAAGCAGAACATCACGGTGCTGTGACCAAAAAGCAGCATGCAAAGTGTGACTGCTGTGTGCCCATGAATCCTGCACTCAGCCAGCTCTGCACATCCCGGGCACTTCATTTCTCAGGCTTTACCTGACAGTTTCTGTGCATTTCTACAGGACTGGAACAGTAGCAGGGGAAACAGAGGGGAAAAAAAACAACAAACCAAACAAAACCCTCTCATAATGCTTTTCTAACTCCGGAAAAATATGTGCATTATTTAGAAGAAAATTCTGTAGTACAGGAGCACTGTGCACATCAACCTGAAACAGGGCAGCCCACAGAACTGAATGGCTCCAGAAGCTTCCTATCAACAATTATGGAGCATATCTTCAAATCCTGTTTTCCTAAACAGCACTTTCCCAGAACAGCAATAGGTTGAAGTTACATTTAGTGCCATCTAACCTTCAGAGCAGTCCCTGTAACTTCACAATGACTCTGTTAACATCACATCGCACGACTCAGTTTGGACTTGAGTATTTGCATGAGTACATCCTCAGGCCGAGTGCAGTCGGCACGTGAACAGCCGGACAGATGTACCAGGGACGGAGTGAGCCCCAGGAAAATGGAGCTGGCAGCCACACTCCTCCTAACGCGCTGTAGCTGTCGGATGTGCGCATGCAGAAAACAAGCATTTACTACAGAGTGCACTGTTACCAAGTCAGGCACTGAAACTCCAAGTCTGCTCAAAAAAAAGGTACGAGCCTCTGAAAACTCACAACTTCAGAGAGCCCATTACACCTTTATTTGCATATTCGTTAAAGTAAATAACTTTATAGCAAGACACAAAACTGGTCCCAGTAGGAAAAAGTTGCACTGTTTCAATGTAAGTAGTTTCTGTTGCTCTTTAAGACAAAGAAAAAAGAAAGAAAGCCTGAATTTCTAAGGATCACTGCCATTAAAACTTTTGCTATACCCTGGGTGTTTTCAGTGGACTTCTACCAAGCTCTAATTAACATAGACAAGGCTGAGTTTTTGATGTCATACAACCAGAGATGCTAGTAATTTATCTATATGCACACACAGGAAAGTGAAGGCTGTGAAGTGAACTTGACAAGCATTCATGTTGTTCAACACAGATGACCCAGAGCCAGCTCATTATTAACAGAGCTTTTTTTTTTGGTTTTAAGTGCCTATAATAAAGTTCTACAAATAAAAACCACAAGTCTAATGTTATTTTCACATTACCCCAACTTCTGCTGCAGGTTTAAGTTCACCTTCCAGCAAGTGATGTTTCCCCTCAGCACTGTTACAGAGTTTGTCACCCTTTACAAGGCACGAAACCATCAAAAGCAGAAAGGAGCTTGCACTTCTGGAGGCCATCATCCCGATGTACAAGCAATGAAATCAACTTCTAGCCCGCAGCCCAGAAAGCTCTAATATCCTTGATGCATTTTGCATGACAGACCATGCTATAAAACAGTGACTGGTGATTTATAAAGTGTCAGCAGATCTGCTGATGCGAACTGGGGCAGTGAGGTCTCACCATGAACTAACCGAAATCCGATGCAACAATCTGCAGAACAGCGAAGACAGGGGATTGAAGAGATGCAGGTGTTTGTGAGCAACCTTCCTTCCCTCCTCCCGTTCCCCTCCGGGGAATCCCCTCAGGATACCTCCTTGCTAGAAGGCAAGAGTGCAGTAGCATTTGCTGAGAAAAGGGCAAAGAAGTGCTTCTCAAGCCAAAATGGAAAGACTGACCTCTTACAACGACATTCAGCTTGGCTGGAGTAAAGTTACACTGAAAAAAATCACAGAGCTATGCTGGAATGCCTAACGTTGCTCTCTCCCCAGTCAGTATCAAAGAAAAACAGACGTTTTACAGTGAGAGGCTTGAACACTAAATATTCAAAATATCCTGATGAAATTCATGGATCTGTGAGTGTTCAGCACCTTTGAAATCTCTCACCTTACTTAGATCTCTCTACATGATCTTGTGAATCACATGCAAGGCAGGAACACTTATAATTTAGCAACTGCTTTATGCAAGGCTGAATTTACATTCCCGCCACCTAAAGATAACTCTGGTAAAAGCAGCTCATAGTCCACCAAAGACTACACCACTGATCCCTGGGGTGGAGTCCAGACACAAACTTGATTCTACCTTTGTGCTGTGTCTGTCTGGTGGAAAAAAAAAAACCCATGTCTTAGTTTTCGGTGCTAATTCAATACTTTTTACAAACACACAATTCATTTAAAACACCAAAAGAGAGACACATTTGGTTAAGTGATTAGTTCAGACTCCAAGTGCAGACAAAAGCCAGAGTAAAGAGAAGAGTCTAGAGACTGAGGTATAAAATTACAGATAAATACCAAATACACTCAGCAATTTCTTAGCAGAAAACGTCATCAGGATTTTAAACATATGACATTTGCATTTGCAGTAGTTAGACTGACAGAACAGATGTACTAAAGCCCATTAAAGAAGCCTAAATCAGAAAGACTTGTCACAGTTTGTTAGGGCCCCGATCTGCACATCTGCAAAATGAGCTCAGCGATGTCTCTCTGAGAAACAAAAGCGTGTTTTCAGAAAGAAAGTGAAACATATTCATGCTGTAAAAAAAAAAGAAAGAAAAAAAGGAGGGAGCTTTCATAGTCTACTTCATAATTACCTGCATTTTCAAACTCAGTAGAAAAATGTCAATAAAAATGGTAAATGGTTACTCGAAAATTATTCTATTTGTTGCTTTCAAATTGTAGTTTCAATAACAGGCACGATAACGAGCTAAAGACAAGACTACTGCCACAAGGCCTGGGGCAGTTTCAAACCTGCAGGTTGTTTGGAATAGCTGCAAATTTGATGATGACTCATTCAGCTCTTTAACTTTCAATGTGGACTTAATACTCAGGAGTTTTACTGTATGATCATCTTTCAAAAGAAAATTATTTATGGTTCCAAATTATTTACAGTGTCTGGAATTTTCTTGATCATTCCGATGATTTAGAAACAAGTTTTTGGGAAGATAATTCTTCCCCGTTCGTTATTTCAGTCAAAAATTAGCTATAAGAAAACAAGAACATTTTCAAGTAGAAACTTCTGAATGCAAGATGCTCACTTCCACAAGATATAGAGAGCCCAAGAAATACAGACACTCAGATACTGCTGTAGGAACTGAGACTAACATGGATATACACCCTAACTGGGAGGAGACAGTACCTGAGTCCACTTTGCTCCTAGCCACACTTTTACCCTGAAGCAGCCTGTCTAAGCATCCATGCAGATGCAGCCTGAGAGAGAGGTCAGAGAAGATCAAAAGATACACAAGACAGTCACTGCTGCATCCCCCAAATCCTTAAGACCAGAATTAAGAGGTGGGCTAGAAAGCTGCTGAGGCTGCCATTTGTTGGCTTAACTGCTTGTAAAGCAACAGGGAAGAAGGAAGCCTTCCTGAAGCCAGCTGTCCCAAAGGACTATATAACATCACCTCTCAGTGTGGACAGTATCTCCAGTTTCCTCAGAGGTTCAGCAGTTTTCTGTAATTGCTGAGCAACTCGAATTTACACCCATGTGATTAATCTCCTTCCAAGCCTGCAACTTATTTTGCATTGCACTCATTTACTTTTGGTCCTTTGCTTTTCTAACTGCATGTAATTGTGTATCTACACGTGTTGAACAAAAAAGAAATCAACACCTGTTAACCCCTCAAAATAACAGAGGCTTGGACAGGCTTACCAGTAAGGTGGGATTATAGTGCAGAGGAGAGAAGCAGTGCAAAAAAGAACAGAACTTTCTGCCTGAGAGAGCTGTAGCTCTCCACTCCAGCAGCCCAGCTTTGCTGGGTTTCAGATGATATTGGAAAGCTCAGATGTTTCCAGTATGAATTATGAGACAATCTCAAGAGGAAAGCAGCAGCCACCCACAATTGATATCATCTTCTGTCTCAGAACACAAACAAAACCAAAGTGTGAGGCAAACCCAGCTTTTCCTCTGCATTATGCAATTTCCCAGACCAGAGGGGTATAGTGTTTCAGCTTAGCTCTATTCTTCCCTCCTTTTTTATTTAATTCATCTAGATTTTGGGTTTACAATGCTTTTATCAAGCGTCAGTAATAGGGAAAGATTTATATAAACTTGATGAACATCAGAATCACTTCACAAACCACTAAGGTAGAAGAATATAGCGTGGGCAATGACAGCAGACAAGAAATGTAAAAACCATTTTCCCAGTTTAAAGATTTTCTGTTAATGGCTCTATATTCACATTGCTGATTAGTCAAGCAATTAGAGAATATGACATTCAGATCTCAGGTTTCTTTAACTACAATAAATTCCAATTGTTTGCTTTTATCAGCAAAAGTAAATTTCAGGGGATTACGTTTCAAAACTTTGAGATCATTAAAGCAGTCTTGCTCTTTTTGCAGCTACAAACATCACCTTTCAGAAATATAATTTATGCTGAATATTGAACGTTGAGATCACTTGAAAAACAACTCCTATTTTGATAGAACAACACCACAATTAAAAGACTTTCTGATATAAGACCAAATTGGTCTGTGGATTAAATTTACTAAGCAGCAATTTCTAAAGCTCCTGTATTTAGCTGCAAACACATTGATGGTAGCATCTCACCCAGGAATCAGTCTTGCAGGTTGTCCCTCCAGACTCCCGTGTCAGTCCCTAAAGCCAGCAGACTATGGCACTAGTCCCTGACAGGCCACGTCTGAGTTGTAGAGGATCACCTTGTAAATTCCCCAGCACATCCTCATTCCCCTTATGCTGCTGCTTTCTGGAATATTTACAAATAAATCCTCAGAAAATATATATACACACACGGAATGCAGCTGTAGATCAGCTACTGACACATCAACTGCACACAGGTACTTTTCTGAATACTTGAATTTACTGAAATTTCAGTGTAAAACCTGAAAAATGGCAAAGAAGGAATTTAAAAAAAATAATAAAATATAGAACAAGAGCTCTGTAGTTCTGTTTTTCAGGCTAATGATTTGTGTTTCTGGCTTTACTTTCTATACATTTTGCTACTAATCTTCATAATAACCCAGAAGTGTTGTCACCTCGCTGGGGAGACTGGCTCTGAAAACAAAGGGTTTCCTGCCTGAAGAAAGAGTCCTCAGAGAGAAGAAAGGAAAAAAAACAAACCCCAAACAAAACCTGTCTGTCTTCAGTCTCAGAGGGTCTAGAATGCTCCATTCTTTTAAAAAGTGAGTTTCAACACAAGAAGTAACTGCTTTGGAGAAGTCCAGCTTCTCCGAAAGACACTCTGTGCTCAGTAGGCTATAAAGAAATCCCCAGTTGCAGAGGAGACAACTCTGCAATCGCTCCTGGCTCTCCAGAGGAAGGAGAGGCATTTGCTCCTTCTTCTGGGAGGACCAAAGTCCCAGACAGTTTGTTGCCCTGACAGAAAAAAGAAAGATTCAGGAATCTTTGGGGTTCCAGAACTGAACAGCTGACATGGGCTCATTCCTTTCCTTCTTTCCCTCCATTTTTTCACTTGCTCTACTTCATTTTTATTTGCTTAGATGTTTGAACTCAAGTTATTATGCACTTAACTGAGCACTATATTGATTCCTCGATGGGTGCTTTACTTCTTCAGCGGGTCAGCCTACAAAATCACCAGCTGAAGAGAGTTTTAGGTGAAGATGCTATCGGAGCAGATGTCACGTTTTAGAGAGATGGGCACCGTTTGGAATCTGCCGATTAAAACCCTGTACACTTTGTGTAGGAAGCTTCTAGATGACTTTATGACCCTAGCAATAGAGAGAGGACATATAGGGGGTTCTACTTTTGTTTTATATTCCCTTTTTGATTAATGGAAGATGGAAATAATCCCTTTTGGCCACTAAAGTCATTCAAACACATATATAATTTTAGCTATTCTGGCTCTAGGACCTGGAGTTGTCTGCAGCAATGTTAACTCTTGGCAAACTTTGTGCTGAGCTCTTCATGGGAATATCTATATGGCAATGCAATAGCTGGCTGCTGCCATAAGAGGAGAGACTAGAAATGAAGACACTCTGCTCTTAAGTGCAAAAGAACAAAAATAAATTTACAGATGTGCACATGTTGAAATATCCAAACCCTTTTCTCTGCCTCGCATAACTTCCTCATCCTGCTGCCATATGGTACAAAGAATTTTCCATCTTGATCTTCGGAGACTGTTTTCCAACAGGAACTACTAGATAATTTGGTATTTTCTTAATAAGCAGAATAAATAAAGTTTATTTAAAATTAAGACATCAAACCAATTATTTCTTTCTTGTTAAGTTCATTACAAAAAGAGCCTGTGGAAAAAGATGCATGTCAAAGATTACTGCATAGTCAATGACCAGCTGTTTTAAATTTGGATATTAAGTTATTTGCTCTTTTCTGTGTGCATGAGCTGAAAGATTTAATAAATTCCCATATGCCCCAACATATGCCAGCTATACGAGGTTATCGAAAATCCAGCTGCTGTTATGTTAATAGTTGCCAATGCTAAAACTACTGAAGAGAATAATGAATCAGCTTCAAGTCAGCTAAGACACACTGACCCAGTTCCCACTTAAGATACATGGGAATACAATATAGCTGTTAATTAAAAACTAATGCTGACCCATATTCACATGAAAATTAAGTACCAAAAGTTCTCGTGCATGGTTCAGGTGGAAAATCAATGCCCAATCAACCTGGAGACCAGCAGCTCCTTTTCCATCAGTTGTCCCACATGCTGAGGAATGTCTTATAAACTACAGTTTGCAAAGTAGAGTCTACTGTCTTCAAGTTTGCTTTTCTTTCTTACTTCTCATACCCTTGCAGCTCTTAGGTGACATGTTTTACACAGCTTGACTGTTGGGATTTTTCAATGATCATGAAAAACTGATTAGGAAAGTTTAGTTCTTTTATGTACAAGTATTTTAATGCAATTTAAGAATCAAAAGATACAACTCCACTGCCCTTAATTCATTAACACAAGCATGTGAAAAACAAAAAAAGGCTGATAAAGTAACCAAACAGGATGACAAATAATTCTCCAGACCCCTATTTTTAGGGCAACTGGTGCAGAAATACCCAGCAAAATATGTGACTATTCAATTTTAAAAGCTAAGAAGAGACTTCTTTGGATATTAAATTATTACTTGTAGTTACAAGAGCTTTGCAGGTGATTGTAACTTTCATCTTTAGGTCAGTGTAAGTAAACACATTACGATTTTATTTCTCCCAAATAGCTCTGGTGTGAAGGGAAATAATTTTGAAAGTATCCTGGAAATCCTTAGTCCCATCAGCAAAATTAGAGTATCACTAAACTGATGTAGATGTATATTAGCTCTAGGACTTATTAAAAAACCCCAAACAAAACAACAACAAATCAACCCATGCAGATTTGCTGGAGCTGGATCATCCCCAGTACACAGACTATACAACTCTCAAAAGCCACATTAAAGAAGACTTCAAGAACTTCAACTTCAAGCAGTCTATATATAGCAGTTGAAGTATAAAAACATAATTTGAGAATGGATTATTTGAAAAAGATTAGGAATATATTGACAAATTAAAAGCATGTCATGCAGAGATTTAAGATGCTTATAAAAGCTCAAGCAAAGGGGCCAACCACATCAAGGGGTTTACAGAAAATGGAAAGACTTTGAAAACTTAAAGCAGCTCGGTCTTTCTCATACCTTAATTATGAAGTTGCAAGTAATTGTGTTTTTAGCCACATGTTCTTGACTTTCCAAAAAGCCAACACCATTATTTTCTTAAATATTAGTAGACTTACTTTTCTTTAAGGAAATCCACTACTTGTTTGAAGTCTGCCACACAGTATTCTCTTTTCATGTCCATGAGCACGCTGTCAGAGGCTGACTGGACTGGTATGTGCAGAAAAGCATATACTCTTGGATGGTTGAGAATCTTCGCCATTTCCTAAGAGTTATTCAGAAAGAAAAAAGCTTTAAAACATCGTGAAAACAATGCATGAAACACCTTTAATTCATATATTCATTAATTAATATATATCAGTAGTAATACTTCTGAAAGCTTAGTTTGAAACAGTAGGGACAGGTGGAAACATTTGGAAGTAATTTTGAATTTAAAGAAAATTAGGAGAAAGATGGGATTGTGTTTCCTTTGAGACAGGGATCCCATTCCCTACACAGTGCTGGTTGCCAAATTAAGAGAACAGTTTAGAGGCAGAGTACTCTGAAAGCTGGTGCTTTCAGACAGGGGCTGTTTTCAGTTTCAGGAGATGGCAAGGGTTGGCTGCTTACTTGTTAAGAGTTGGGGAAGTTCTCAGACACCAACAGGAGCATGTCTCTAATTGGAGCATCCTTAAAGTTGCCCATTTGCTAATTAAGGTGTATCTGACCGTTTGCAAACCTTCTCTAATGCTGGTCTGAATTATGTTACCTGGGCTATTTCAGAGCTAAGACACTGGGAATGAAAAGCTTTTGGCTATCAAATGGGGAGAATTAATTAGGGGGAGCTAAAAGTAGAGTGGCAGCTTGAAAAGAGACAGAGGCTGTTACACATTTGGTACAAACACAAAAGGTCAGAAAGAAAACAGAGTAACAGGAGTAGCAAAATGCAAACAACCCCCCAATTCGAAGTCAAACCAAACCCATGATTAAGGCTTGGTGATGAAGCGTGAGATGGAGGATAGAATACGGTGGTCACGTTTCTTTCACTTGTTATTATTGACACAATTATGGGCATCTAGTCTAGCAAGACTGTTTAAATATTTTAAAAGCTGTAAGAAGTTGAGACAAACCAGCCTCTGGATTGTGTGCAATGTGGTACAATACAGTCTGCTACCCTTTACTCTGCAGAAAATAACTGAAGTTGGATGAAGAACCATATTACACGGACAGCCAGGTCTTGAGCTGAGGATTTCCCTTTCTCCTCTCACAGTGAGCATCCAGGACACCGCGGGGACCGAGTGCTGCACTGCCCACTCTCCTGCCCCGCGCACCGCGCGCTCCAGCCAGGCTCACTCAGATCCTTTCTCCCATTTTCTCTGGCAGCATTGCTGTTCTGTCTGACCATGCACACTGCTGCAAAGGTTAGTTGTTAAGTTGCAACTATTTACAAATCCTTTCCAGATGGTTAATCAGCAGTGTTAGTCACATACCTAGATTTTCTCTTTGTATTTCTACAAGGTTGACCTAGATTGTTCAAGGAGAAGTGTAAACACCTTTGTGCCTTTTAACTTTCAGGTACTTGCCTTTTAAAAGCACTGATTTTTAGAGCAAGAAGAAATATTGCTTTCTCAATACATGCCTTTCATCTGACAAACACGTGTACAAAACCTGAACCGTCCCAAATCCCTTTTGAAAGCAGTTCTGAAAGTTTCTAAGATCCAGTAGATAAATGTCCAAGAGCAGCAGTTACATTCTTCAGTTGAATATCTATGGCTAAAGATTACAGTAATAACGAGACTGATGATGGAGGACCTACAATCCCATGCCCAGAAAGGCTGTGTGCACTGAACCTGTGCACTGAACCCCAGTGGAAGCTGGAGGTAGCTGGCTTCATGAATACTGGAGTAAAGAAACGGCCACCATGCACCCACAAAAATTGTGTGTGTCCATTTCAAACAGATCCATTTGCCTATGCCCTTACTAATTTTAGATGTTCAGCTACACCGTATTTTCAAAACAAATTGGCATAGTCTAAGTTCTGTAAGATAAAGTATCAAAATTGGGAAAGTTCCCTTTTAAGCTTGAAGAAATACTGTAAATGGAGTTCACGTGAAGCATCCCAGCACTCATCTCTTAGGTTAACAGATGGACTCCGTGATCTTAAAGGTCTTTTCCAACCTAAATGATTCTAGTTGTTTTTTAACGTACCAGTAATAAAATATGTTTCTAAAATAGGAGAAATGGCAAGAGCTGGAACCTCAGCTCTGTTCCACAAGCCTATTGTACTGCTCATCTCTTAGTTTGAAGCACTTAATTCTATCTTCAAACCCAGATTTATGATATAAGAAATCAATAAAAGCCAAGTTTCTTCCCTTATTTCTGAGTCTGCCAAATTCTTAAATATAACTCACCCTACAATACAGAAAAATAAAAATCCTCACACCTCTCAAATTTGGCATCTTCTGAATAACAGCCTCTACAATACATGATCATTTTGCAAATTCTTTTTGCAGGTAATAAACAATTTATTAGAATTTCTAGCTACAAAAGTGTTATTTTACTCCAGCTTTTGTAAGGCTGAGCGTTTGACAGGATAAAACAGATTTCTATCCCAACACACACGTTTAAAAATTTAAGATTTTGTTCTCTCCTCCTTGCATTTATACCAAACAACATTCACTTGTTCTAAACCTTGAAACAGGGATTGAATCTTTCCATGACAGCAGCTACTATTAAACTGTGTCCAAAACTAGCCCCACTCTGCAGGTGAGCAGGAACTAATTAAAAACAAACACACAGAAAGCGTAACCACCTTGCATTTACCTGTGTTAAAGAATGTAACAGTAAAGAATGAGAACTACCTGGTTTTGCCACAGAATTTTGGGGTTTGAAGTTGCAAGTTAGGAAAATCTAAAGTGAAAATGTTACTTTCATTTGTCTTTCTCTTCTTTACCTTGAAGACTGATTTTTTTCTTTGCAAAGTATGAAAAGTGAACACTATATCCTAAATGCTAACAAGTGTTTTCTTCTCTGAAGGATCTCAAAAAAACCCACCCAAACAACCCCAAACCCACTTGTGGCTTATCGTACAGTGCCATGCAGAATCCTGCTGCTCTCACAGCTGATCTCCTCCCACGGGACTGTGGCCAAGAGGGAGCTTTCAGCTGCGCTTCCTGCGAGAGGAACTCGGCCGATAGCGCCCAGCAGCCAGAGTTAAGCAAGACTCCAGTCAGAACTGCAGAGTCTTCCAGTTATCCCCATTAAAAATAAAAATCAAGGCTTCTGCAATCACTGCCCATCGATATCTTTCGGGATTAAGAGCACTGTTGTTGTCATTTAAAGTAATTTCCCTTGGTTCTGTATTAATAGGACACAAAATGCCTGGCATTAATTAACTGAACTTTTCAACTGTCACTACAGGTCCCTGTATGCAGGAAGAGCCAGGAATGTAAGCTCGAAAACATTACTGACTATTGCACTGCATCGTTTTGTTTTAGAGACCCGCACACTGGTCCTGCAATACCAACAACTGGGCGTTCTTCAGAAGGTAAACCGGTTGTCATACGGACCAGTAGCGCACAAACCACCCGCACGTTCCATATCTGGGAACCCCACAACAGCCTGGCTGCTGTGCCCGCAGGTTTCAGGGATGTTCTGGACAATGGAAGCTCCTTCTTGAGAACAGGAGCTTACCAACAACTCCTCCTACTGTGAAGTCCTCTCTTTGCTTATTTTCTGTATAGATCTAGAAATACACAAAATAGGTACACAAAATATGCTGTGTGTGGCTTACAGACTGAAGTCCTAGAGAATATATTGCCCTGTTTTCAGGCACAGATCTAAATCAAAGGCCCTACCGATAAAATGATTTCCCACAAAGTACTTCAGGATCAAAATGATTTAGCAGAAGAGAAGTGATTAACACAGGACAGGAATACGAGACGACTGTTTCCTTGTCTTTCACTTTTAGAGTAACACTGGTGTTCTTAAATTTACCTTTTTTAACCAGAAAGTCGGAGTGAGCAGTTCAGAAGGAAACAGAATCATGGAATGGTGGGGTTGGAAGAGACCTCTGGAGATCAGAGTCCAGCCCCCTGCCAGAGCAGGGTCACCCAGGGCAGATCCAGGTGGGTTTAAGAATCTCCAGAGCAGGAGACTCCACAGCCTCTCTGGGCAGCCTGGGCCAGGCTCTGGCACCCTCACGGCAAAGAAGCTTCTCCTCACGTTGAGGTGAAACCTTCTATGCTCAAGCTCATACCAGTTATTCCTTGTCCTATTACTGGGCACTACTCCTTCCATTTGACACGCACCCCTCAGATATTTCTAGACAATAATAAGAATCTTGAACTAAACAAAATTTTTGCATGAATACATCAGAAATCTGGATAAATCCATCTCGCAAACTTCCTAAGTGTTCAGATACAAACCCCACATTCTTTCTACCCCAGAGCTTTAAGGTAAGATTGCTCCAGTTTTCCCTTTAATCCATCCTACACCTCACACCACATAGGTTTGATTACATGACAGCTCTGCACTGAGCAGCCACCCTTAGTCAATGCTGACAGATTTTCCCACCCCGCAGACTGCACACAGAATACTGGATTTCATCACTTAATAAAATGCTTAGTTAATATCCCAGAGAGAACTTGAAGGACATCATGGCTAATGCACAATTTGTACATTACTGTGTCTCAACATTTTAAGCTTAACATCTGTTTCCTGGTTTTTTGTTGTTTGGTTTTTTTTTTAACAAAGCGCTTTGCACTCCTAGGTACAATTACACAATTACATATTTCAGTTAGAAGTTAAAGTGTAATATATTGTTTCTGTCTGGAAACAATAAATGGATGACTTTTTGAAATTCTATGACCGTGAAAGAAAATTTCTGTCTTTAATCATGACTGAAACAGCTGATTGTCTTTTCCCCATCTTCTGGAATCTAATAATATGTCTATAAATGAAGGGAAGCACTGCACAAAACCAGCATTTCACATGGAGACAAAAAGGTCAAAGAGTAGCATAAATTCATTTAAGCTGACTTGACAAAAAATAGAAGTCATCTACATTTGGGAGCTAACAATGAATGTGAAATATCCTTTAGGATACTGATCACATTGGAAATACTTTTTTTTCCTAGTTCTTAGCAGCTGGAGGACATCTCAATACAAGGCACACTGCCAGAAAGATTTTTATCTAGTCAGTATAATTTATCCTAGCAATTACAATACACAAATTTAACCACCTACCCAGAAACTCACTCCTGTTTGTAATGACACCACACGCAACCATAGAGCATCACAGGGACAATAAACATCAATATCTGGGCATCTTTGTGTCAGCACCAGCAAGCTGTTCAGACAGCGATTCTTCCCGCTAACCTAAAGTAGGCAAAAATCCAGTATCTGAATTCTGCCTCATTTCTGAGTCAGGATGATCCGAATAACTCGCTTCCTAGCAGAAGGATTTTCTCCTCTGCCAGCGGTGAAGCCCAACAGGAACCCTGATCCGTATGGAAACATGACAAAATGGCATTCCCTCAAAACTCCTTCCCCTCGTGGCAGATGTTAGTTTGGGATATGTCACGAGGGTTATCTGCTGACTCTTGTCTTTCCGAAGCCCACTGGTGCCACCACCAGCACGGTCTGGATGAAAACCAAGTGGCTGTGATCCATTTCATAAATTCCTCTGCTGCGAGCAGTTCAGGAACAGATGTGATCTGGTGATGCAGGCACGGCAATGACAGCGCGGCGTGAGCGAGTCTGGAAAGCCCGTAACAGTTTTGTTAAAACTAATGAAGAGGGAACCTCCCCCCCTCGCCTCCCAACCCTCTGGGAGTAGTGGGGCTCTAAAAACCTAAGAAGGTGTAGGATGGTTAATTGCAGATCTCCCCAAAGACACTGGGTGGGAAGCAGTGTCTCCCCTCATCCGAGTATGAGCTGGGGGAGCTGTAAGGAAGCCGTACGATGAGCAAGCTTCGCAGCAGCCCTCACCACAGGTAGGATGATGTGACTTCTGCCCAGGGCTTTCTCTGCCCTGGGATAAAGGGAAGTCACACCGGAGCAGTTCGAAGCCTGTTAATTTCTGACCAATGTAATCTGAACCTTAAAATCAAATCTTTGGGTTGCCAGATGGAGGGTAAAAAGCTGTTTTGTCATATGGGAAAAATGCCTTCTACATTACCAAACAGAAAGCCTGGTATTAGCTCAGGCCACCCTTAGCAGTGGATGTAAACCAGAGCGCAAGCCATGATTTGCTGATAGGAAAACCAGCCATGAGCACCATATGCTCAGCCCTAGCTGTCCCCAGCTGTTCTCCTAGGTGTGGGATCTCTCCACTGCTTCCAACCTCATAAAATAGACAGCCTGAGCTAGCTAAGCAACTTTTATTCCCTTGTGGTTACATATTAAGCCTATTCTCTTTAAAACCAAACCAGCCATACCAAAAACATCTATGTGCCTTCAAAAACTCGCCACACTTTTTATTAACCATGAGGACAGGCTAACAGGAATTGCTGCAAACAAAAGTGGCATTGGGATAATACCGTGAGACGATTCTCTACTTCATAGTTCCAAGCTTCAGCCAGGCTTTGTTGCATCTCCTGCCACGAGTCACTGCACAACCAAGGAAAGGCACAGCACCAAACACCAGCTGCCTGATTTTTACTTTTAAACACAGAAATATCATCAACTCTCCTACTTAGTCAACAAGTACAGATGTTTCTCACCAAGATACGACTCTTAACCTGGACAGACATGCTATACCCAAGAAGAGAAAGGGCCTCTTTGCAGAGTACCATTTGTTGCGTTGCTCTGATAGAAACAGTAATTCCCAGTACAAAGATCCTATCCTTGGCTGCCAAAATGCTTCTCAGTAAGAAAACTGGTATCCCTACCACAACCTGCTCCAAATAGAAAAGCATTTACACCAGGTAGATGCTGATGGATTATTACTCTGTATAGAGCTGTGAGCCCAAGCACAACATCCGAGTCTCTGCGAGTGTGTCACCAAAACACAGCCGAGCCAGTGCCACGTTCAGTGTGACAGTGCCACGCTCATTTCCTCAGTTTCCTGGTTTTCCTCGCGCACCTCCAGCTCCCACATGAACTGATGGATGTTGGGCGGTTGGAAACATGCAGCAAATGGTTCAGGGCTTTCAGAGATGAAAACCATTAGTGCTGCTGCTGCAGCCTTCGTTACAACCCTAAAGAGACTCTGGAGCTTCAGGGTGATGTTTGTCCGGTCTCAACAGATTCACTAAGATAACATCTACATCTAATTAATGGTTAGCGTGATGGCTTAAGGACTTTAAGCCAGCCAACCAAATAAGTAGTGCTAATTCCTTGTGAAATGATTCATTCCGATGTGCAAGAAAATATAAACTTTTTCATTTTCTCCATGGTGCTCTCTAATTTCTCATCACTAAGCACTCCTCAAATGAAATACTTTTTATTTTTTTTTTCCAGAAGTAAATTAACACTCCTCTTTGCAGTATGTATTGGAAACACATATTGGCAAGTTCCCTAAAAAGGTGATTTATTGCAAGAGCACTCTGCTAATTTAAATAACTATTTCAATCATACTTTATGCTAAGAAACCTGGAAAATGAAGTAGAGCATAGAGAGGCACACATGGAGGACTGTCACACCACCTTTGACCTTCAGAAAGCCAGAGGAGTGAAATGGATTGCTAAGATTCATCCATACTACGCATCTGTCCCCCACCTTAGAAATGAGAATCCCATATGATATAAAAGAATTGATGGTTCTGCTCAGAAGGAAGCGGTCGAATGCGTGGTACATCCCACCAGAGTTCAGCTGCACGGAGACAGAGCAGTGCCAGGAAATCTCCCCATTGTTTCTCTCTATTTCAAACAAGCAAGTTCAGTACCTAAAATAGCATCTGCTTTAGCAGGTTACAGTGGAAGGAAAACAGTGAAAGGTTTTAATCAAAACCGAAACCTTTAGGGGAGGTGCTATCACTTGATTTCTTTTGCAGATATCCAAGCTACATTTCATAACAAACCAGACCAAAACTATTCCAAACCATAACGATAAGACTGCTATCATAGAAGTGACATTCTTCATCACCTCTTACACATTTAACACACCTAAACTAACTGAACTCAAAATATGGCAGTTGAGGTTTTATGGCTTTTCCTGAATTCACAAAGGTACAGAAACCCAAAGCCAATATTATTGTGCAGTTATAGAAAAGTTTCTAGGGCACATTATATTTCCCGTTTCTCATTTTTTAACAAATAATCACCCTAAAAAAAATAAATCAAACTTTAACAAAAACAAATGCCAAAGCCTAATGAAGGAAACAGTGTTATTGAAGATTATGAAGAGGATGTTGCAAAGCACAGCGAGTGCGACAACTCATCTACCAAAGCAAACAATAGGATGTATGCATCTAAACTAAACAGAAGCTTCCAGAGCAGCATGGAGAGTGGCTGGTAGAACTTTATTTATTATAAATAACTAGGAAAGTGAGATCTTATTTGTTTTTCAATGAAGGCAGAAATATTAAAAGAAGACAGCACAGTTTGTTACACAAGCTATATATTTGACAACAGCTTCTACCCCGATGCCTTGAAGTGCATGGCAACTGCTAAAATTCCCACTTGATTTAGCAAAGTGCAGTTTCCCTTAAAGGTACCACCCGTTCTTTGAACATCCCACTCAATTAATGGTGATTTTCATTTTCTGCCACTGAAATAAGCCAAAGGTCTGCTGGGATGAGACAGTATTACAAGTAATTGACAGACAACTTGACACGCAACACAAGATTGAGTGGGGATCTGTCTGCATTTAAATACTCCTCATTCTTATGGTATCTAACAAGTCAAACAGTCCTATGAGCAAATCATAATTAAGGTACAGTTAATATGCACAGCTCTAACTGGTCAAGCAATGCACTACTTAATGTTAACCCCTTTTGCAATGCCAATTTTTATGCACAGATTATTAAATAAGGCAGAGCACTGGATGCATGCATAAAATATTCTGTCTGGATGGAGAACTGAATCTTGAATAAGTAAAAGCAGTTCTTTCTCTGTGTTTCTCAAAGCATTTTTTCTACTAGTGTACAAAGAACAGGAGCTTTCATTCCCAGCACCATAAAAATTCCCTTCTACGTTACCTGGAAGCAAGCCTTTACTCTTCATCAAAGTTCCCAGTACAATACTGGTGTTAAGGTTTCTGAGAACACTCAGGTTCACAAAGACAACATAAAACCTTCAAGAGGAGCAAATCGAGTTCTTATTTTGACATTTCTTAAGCCAAATCACATTTCATGAGCTGGCAGCAAAGATGTCACCGAGCATTTATGGACATCAGGCCACGCTGAGTCTGAGATCTCAAAACTGTAGATTAGAGAAAGTGGTGTCACAAAATGTACCTCAGAGCTCACCAGAGATTCATCCCTTTCCTAACCTCTTAATAGCCAAACATACATTCACTCTGGGGTGAGTTCACCACTGAAAAAGTTCCCATAACACTAGGTCTTAAGGAGAAATGTCAAGGCAAAGTGCTATATTTGGAAACCACAAAGAACACTTGAAGAATGAGAACAGGAGAGAAGCTATTTTAGTAATAAAAAAAGATAAAAACCTGGAAGACACAGAGTAAGCAACGACACGCACACAGCTCCGCCAGTCAGATAAGCATTTAACAGAACACCAGGGGAAACCCTAAGTATCCTTTTGCCACCTTGTTCCTTCCTTTCTTTTCTAAAAGCCCAGGTGCAGCTGCTCCTCTCCCTCTCCTCTTCTCATCCAAGATTTCCAGCAAGACAAACACAGTTTGCATAGAGACAACTGTGTAATTACAGCAAGGGAAAGTTGCATGGTCCACCGAGTACAAAACACTACGGAACTCACAGTAATAAGAGGTCAGGGGCTTAACTATTCATTTATTTAAATGTATGCCACAGTTTTCATTTTTCCTGGTCAAATCACCAGCTTTTAATTGGCGCTTTCAAACGCAGCAGTCTATGAAAATGACAAAAATAATACTAGAAACAAACAAATACATGCCCTAAAGGCCTTTAATTCCTGAAATCATGTTGCCCTTTTGCCATTGAAGAATGTGTGCATATTATTCCCTTTTCAAATGTATTTCAAATCAGCTGCATTCTAGCCCATTCAAAACTTGAGCTTCTGCACAATGCTCAGTAACGATCGGCGCACTCAAGAGGGACAATGAACAATATGGAAAAAAGGAAAGTAAATGAGTTATTTTACAGTAACTCACAACCGTGTGCCGTGTCGGGGCATGTTGGAGGAATCCATCTGCAGGGTATCAGCCTCAGTGAGGTTAAGGAACGTAAACACCAAGCTGACGTGAAAAACCAAAGCAAAAGAGCAAAGAAATACTGTGGTGACTGGAGGTGCAGCACCCTTGGCACCCCTTACGCATTTAAAGACCCTGCTGCCACGCAGGCTCCCTCTCAGTGGTTGGTGTATCACTCAAATGTCCTGAATTAATAACGGAGATAAAGCCCACAGATGGCATATGGTATGGTTTGAGACAGACTCATTTTGACAGGTGACAAAGATGACTACTCATCTAGTCATGTGGAATTAAGCACTCACGGGAATGGCAGGTGTGAACTGCCTCCTCTGGAGCCGCTGGGACGCGTCCCATCGCTCTCAGAAAGCGCCACACTAAAATCCCAAGCAACTCTGGAAGGATAGTTAGTGTTAAATCTGCAAGGGATGTAAGCTAAGGCTGAGATATGAGCCCTTGCCCTTTTGCAGTCTGGATGATCTGCATTCCCTTCTGATTTGGACAGAGTCCCAGATACTGAACAAGAAAATGAAGTTAAAAGCCTAAGGAAAAGTGAAATACAGTCAAGGCAAAAATGAGTCTCTAATGCTGTGCCACTAACATGAATTCATTTCAACCTACTATATGCATGGCCTCCTTTTTGACTTTTAGGACTAACTCTTGCTCATCATTTACCTACTGCTTTTTAATGGATTTTTCCCAATCATTTCTTCCTACCAGCCACTGCAAGCGGATGTAAAACACTGTCTCCCTAGAACACTAGCCAGTAACTCCATGATATCTAGAATAAATAAATGCCTGGAGGTTACTTCTAAAGCAGGATGTACACCTGAAGGCACTTCTGGTACATGTTGCTACTACAAGATGATAACATCTTTGCCATCTGGCAGTCTGAGTAATTCCAACAGCAGCTCTCTGGAAATGCAGATGGGTAAGAGCACACAAGGTAACTGTGCACACGTGCATTCATTGCAGGCTTTGCTAAGACTGTAAAATGGATCCTAATATTAAACTTTTCCTTCACTTTTAACATTTTATAGAATAAAAAAATTCTGAGCTAAAGCATTTTCCCTGACCATAGAGTACACAGCCATTTACTACAATTTTCTGCCTTGCAGATAAAATCTTACGCTGATGCCACATGACATCAAGGAAGAGAGGACAGACACTGGACAAAGCACAGATCTCAACGTATCAGTTTGAGACCAAACTTCAAATAAGCAAGTGATCTTCTTCATGATGGACGAAGCTCAGATTGTGAAGAGCGCTTTGGAAAATGCAGCCCTATCTCCACTACGTAGCCAGACTTGCTCTGAGAGGAAAAGTGAGGATGTCTTCTCCAGCTAAACTGCAAACTCCAACGTCTTTCTCAGTCTTGGTACTACGATTAAGAGAAACAACAGTTGAGGTCTCAGGTCCTCCAGCTCTTTTAAAGACACCAAACAACCCTTCTATCCTACCAACAGACCTGATGCGGGAGAATTCACACCAGCACTGGCTAACGTGCCGGTTCAAAGCAGCAGGGAAACCAGAAGTGCAATTTCCCATGCTTCCTGCCCATCCATGGGTTTGTCTGGCCTGCAGGGTGACTTTGGGCTGGGCAAAATTAATTTCCAAGGAAATCAGAGCAGTGGCCATACTCCAGGTTCACAGCAAATGTGCCCCAAGCCCTTGGTGGGAACAGAGGGATTCAAACCAATGATCTGCCTTTGAAAAAGCTCCGGACCATGGGAAGCGTGCGAGTTTGGATGTGTGTAAGGGGATTAGATTTGTTTTGAAGTAACGATTCCAAAAGCAGATATAGCGTATAATGTAAGAACAAACATCATCTGCAGCTTAAAACACCCAGCAGATAAAAAATGTAGTGCTTTAGATTGCACCCTGAAGAACTGTGATAAATGCTCTTTTTCTAAGGACTTGGTTCAGTATGTAGCATATCAGAAAAGTATTTAATATTTTGCATGACTGTAAAACACTGCATGGTTCCAAAGGATTCTTTCTTTACAAATGAGAGGGCCTAACTGAATGCAGAATTTATCATTTGAAAACACATGGTTGCTTCTGATGCCCAAACTGCTGACGTTACATGAACCTGTAACTACACGAGGCACTATCCCCACCCCCTTCACCGAATGAAAACCTGAACCTCAGGCAGCACCTCACAAGTACAATGATGATTTCCATGAGATTAACAGCCTCCCTTGAAACGACAAACATCTTTAAGGACAAAAAGGCCCTTACCTGACAGCAGCATCCGAAGGCACTGGGTATGCTCAGTTTTTAACTTATGAGGAAACTCAGACTGGCTCCCTACCTATAATGAACTTGAGTTTGAATGACCACTGGCCCAGGTGCCTCCCCAAAATACCTATGAAGCCTTCCAGCAAGAGAGCCTCAAGGCCAGCTACAAGCACCCACAGCTTTCCTTTGCCCCCTCTGCTCCCGTCCCATCGCTCCCGACCCAAGGGAATCTCTGCTCCTCCTCCTGCCCTTGCGCCGGTCTCCAGCATCAGCGGAGCTGCTGGCTGGCGCTTCTCGGAGGATCCCGAGACCGATTCCCAAGCACATGGCAGATGAAGCACTCCAGAGCTGAGGGGCATTTTCTGTTCCTCCATTTTTATTTCCAGGGAACCTGTGAGTGGGGAGTTGATGTTAATGAGTTAAAAGATTGACAGGACCGAAGCCCAGCCGCAGGCCTGGGGGCACAGCACGAAGGAAACGCTGCCGACAGCTTAGAGAGATCTCTGGTCATGATCCCATCCACTCTACACCTGCTAATCAGACAGTATCTCAGCCAGTGTGTTTTTGACTAAAAATATAAGAACCTGCAGTCACCTTTTAGCACTTGCAAGAACATTTCAATCTATAAGCAGTTCATCAAGCAGCAATCAAAACGGGGCTAAGTGCTTTTAAGGAAGGAGAAAGCTCTTCCACCCATACACAGACAGTACACATGCTATGAAAAAGTCATCCTTGTTTTAGTCAGTGGATACAATCTGTTTTCCTGAGAACCATCAGGACACTAATTAATAGGTAAGTGAAGTACCTCTTGTCCCGCTACGTGTTAAAGATCCACCTGAGCAACACAAACTATAGAAGCTGAGTGTATTTCAAAGGACTGAGGTCTGGGGCAAGGGCAGTAAAACCCAATGCTCAGGAAACCTCTCCTCTGTGGATGACTCCACACGCTGCCAGAACAGTATGTGCAGCTTAGGCTTCAACTGTATATAAAGTGATTTTGAATATTTTATATTAATATTTTATGTACTTTTTAAATCTTTAGTCCTTTATTCAGTCACATTATCCATAGGTGCAAGTTTTCCTCATTCATTGCGGACGTTGGCAATGTCATTGTGATCTGAGGAGCTCTTTGCTTCTAGTGCAGCTGTGCCATCTAGAACTCCCAATGCACATCTGCACCTCCCTGTTCTCTCTATTTCCAATCTCCTCCCATTCTGACAATTGGAAGGCCCGGGCATTTCCAGCAAAGACTAAAAGAAACCTGTGAATTGCAAGTGCACAATCAAGCCAGTGACCTGGTGCTTTAAATGATCAGAGACTAAAATACATGGCTCTTTGAAAGAGAAGAGGTTATTTGTGAAATATTTTTAATACTCCTATTTAGGTACAAAAGCAGCTCTACTGCTAGAGGAGCTCCTGCAATGCTACCAAGGGGTATTCAAAAATGTTCATAATGTCATTGGACATTTAACTTCCAGCTGAGTGTTACTGGAGAGCACAAAAGGATTCACAGAAACTTTGCCATTAGCTTTGGAAGTTACAAAAATAAGACAAGAGATAAAACTGGCCAAACCTTTTACCTGCAGGTAAGCTCCAAGGACTATGGCAAAAACTGTCAATGACTCAAAACGTTGCTTTTAGGTTGATTCTCTAGGGAAGTTCTGTCCAGATCTTAAAATTAATTTATGTTTTTGTATGACTGATGTTGCTCTACGCCACTTATCAGACATGTGTGCCTTACTGAAGTGCCAGAAAGCCCTGCCTAGCAGCTGCATCTCTACAGCTGTGTCCAACTGCCAAAAAGTTCTCATTTTTAAAAACTGTACATGATTGGAGCAACTTTTTTTTTTCCATTGGACATGTCACACATGATTAATAAGTTTTCTTATGTATTTTTTTTTTTCAGAAAGACAAGCATCATCTTACTGAGCAATGTGACTTTTTAAATTAAAATGCAGCACCTTTTAAAACAACGAAAGAAAGATGTTTGCAACCAGTACTGGTTTCATACCTTTCTCAGGAGAGAACAGAACTACATCTGGATTTTATCCTAATCAACTGACATGAAGGTTAATCAGCCTCTCATTTCATTTATTTATTTGATTTTTAAAAACCAAATCATAGTTTTACCCTTTCCTCAACTGGAAAGTTAAAAGCGCATTCCCCACAGAAAGTTTATTTTGTCTGGTGAAAATGTATCCAGGAGACTGCTGACATTCCCTAGTGATCATCCAGATACAAGTGTGGTAAGCCTGGAAGGGGGGACTAGACAAAAATCCAGAAGGTCCAAAATATTTTACAAGTTTAGTTTGACAAATGATCAAATTATTTCTCCAAATTATAAGCTCTGAAATTCATCACCACATACGTAACGGATAAATGTGATTAAACAATCTGTAAAAACATCATATAAACTTGAGATGGAAGGAAACACTGAAGAGGACGAGCAACAGCAGCTGCTGCTGCTGGAGAAAAAGGCCGGTGTCCGTAGCGCACGTTCTGCTCAGCAACATTCCGGACACACACTTGCAATAGGCTTTCATGAATTCCTCTTGCTCTGCCATCAAATGGAAAGATCCATTTTTAAAGAGATTATTTTTCCCCGAGTACGAGTCAGGTCAAAGAGAGTCCTACCTGCAGCACTTTCTAGAATATTTAGACACAGGACGATTAGAGATCATAAATCAAAAGCATTCAGAGATTTGTGACATGCTCACACTCACTACTGACTAAGGAAAGCAAGATACTTTCCACTTTGATCAGATTATATCAAATTAAGACTACCTACTCCAGTGCCCCTTAGCTGGGCAGAGCAGTTTGTCATTTCCAGCAACTGGTTGGGTTTTTTTATACAAACACTTTTAATAATGAGTTAAAAATGCAAGCAAAGACACTAATTGTGAACATTGCTAAAAACTCGATTTGCTTTTGAACAAGATGCTGAAAAATGTTCCAATAAAAACTTGTGACAGATATGAGAGTTTGAGAACGGATGCAAAGCTCTAAAAAGCACAATTTCCTAAAGATTCCTATTCAGTGGGCTGTTAAAACTCCCTCTTAGTGCAGCGTATCGTAAACCCAGGAATAAAATAACAGCCCGGAAAATTTCTGCAGCTTGTATTCTTTAGCTAATGAATTGAAAAAGTGGTTCTTTGTATCAGATGAGACTCCTCTAGCCCACGTACTTCGACAAGCAGTGTGCAGTTCTGGCACTCTGATGAGAAAATACTACCCTTCGCAGCTTCAGAAAATGTAAGTGCAACTGCTCCTTCTGTAATATCTTTGGGAAAGCAGCGTGGACAACACCAATCTTTTATCTGGATATTGCCAGTGCACACGGTAGAAAAGTTACCTTAAGCTATATCCTTCCCTGCTTTTTCCTCCTCCTTAAAGTTAGGTTCTTTCTGTAACAGTTCCTATGAATTTCAGTAAATTCGTTTAGTGACAATCCAGCCAAACCAACCTATCTTTGAGACAAAGCTCTCACTTTCTGCTCTATATACGTAGGATACGTTTCCAAATTCACACTGTTGTACGCTTTGGTGTTTCTAGTCTCATTCAACTACAGGTTTTTTAGCACAGATATACAGTTAGAATTTCCACCTCTTCTCACGGAAGCTCGACACACAGAACAGCACGTGACACGGGATAATCAGCACGCCCTCGAGTGACACCAGCATACAGCATTTCTAGAGATATTTGCCTGAGGTGTAAGAGGAAGACAGATTCAACCCCATAGTCCATCACCTGCCAATGACATTTCCTTTAGCTCCTGAAAACACCAGGACGCACGCGAACGCCACATCACTATAATAATGCTCCACAGGTCAGATGCCTCAGTAATACTGTCATTCCAAAATGATTTGGGTATCTTCTTATCTCGATAAGCTGCCGTGTTAGGCAAATGGCTTCAAGCTCTAAGTCTCACTCTGTAAATTTACTTGAAATCCATAGTTTTCTTTAAGCTACTGCTCTAAAATGAAACACACTGTATACAAGGTTCCACGCTGACTCATTCAATGAACATCTACCCCGGCATATAAATGATTTCTCTTTTCTTCCTTACCTCCAGATGCTCTAAAATATAGGGAGGGTTTGTCATGCCAAGCCTCAGCATAGCTCCCTCAGGGATAACTGCAACCAGCTTCCACAGAAGCGTAGGAAGGTCTGTGCCAATGTCTCTGCCATAAGCCCCTGTGTCTTCACTGGTCAGCCATATCTCACAGACACCCTCTGTGAATAAAAGAAAGAGATAATTAACAAATCTGGGTTAGAGCTGTTTATTTTATCATACAGCTGCTCACTCTTTTTAATGCAGCATTTCACAAGGCTATTATGCAGCCAGACTGGGTATTCAATTGCAGGGGGGAGGGAAGGAGAAGGAAGGCTTATCCCATGGGTAGCAGTGGGTTATTAAGTTCATTTTATGAGCACAAGAGTGCTACAACAATGCTGTAAATTATCATTGCCGTGGAGTGATTAACATTCACAGCCAATGACTAATTCCGTGCTGCCTCTACGACAAGTCAGTCAACTTCAGTATTCTGCTGTGGTTTTTGAGCCTAATTCATTAAACACCGCAAGTGACATTACCCAAGCAGAGAGTTTGCAGTCACAGTTGTTTCTAGCAGTTAACTTATTAACTGGTAAGCTTCCAATCAGCAAAAATAGCTCTGAAGCGATTAACATTCCTCCTGGAATAACCATTAAAAACCTGTATTCTTTAAATTATACAATTAGGAATGCAGTATTAAGGTTGTATTAAAAAGATTAGTGACCATTGCATGACTGAGTGATAGTGTTGGAAAACCTGTTTCCTGGCAGTTCATACTTTATTTTCCATCAATCAGGGCCTTAGGAAGTAGTTTATGTGATTTATATTGTAGAGTAGTGACCTTGAACACTGATATTTGGTAATAATATCCTCCTGCTCAAAGAGGGGAAAGATTGCACCACCCTCTAATAACAGTTGAAACTGGGAGGTTTCATGTGGCCACTTCTATCAGTCTGCCCAACTTCCATCACTTTTGCAATGCAATTCCTCTCCCCCTCCTCTCCAGCCCAAAGAAAGAAATAAGCCATCCAAAAGAGGGTGGCTGGGGCGGGGGGAAGACTCCTGTGATTCCCAGTGAGATAAGATACCATTAACCAGTGAAGAGTTAAATGTCTAATACCACCAATGAACCAGTAAAGAAAACATCCTACCACTACAAGATGCAGATGAAGCAAAGAATGTAACGTGAAATGTAAATGTCTGTGCTACAAATAAATATACTTAAGATAGGGAAAACCCAGATGTGTACACAGACTTTAATCACACAAAAAGTACTAAACCTAGAAAATCAGAACTTCTACAAAAACAACACCCTTAAAATCACACTGTAACAATAAAGGTGAATCACAGGTTGTGCTGAGCATCAAAGTTGATTCTGCTTGTTCAGAAAAGTTTTTGAGGTCATTCATTATTTTGAACTAAGATTACTGAAAAACTAAAGGGAAATCAAGAAATATATCACTACTTCAAGTTTTGCTCCAAGAACAAGTTAGCGAGAGAGATGGAGAATTCTGTTCTTGTAAGATGTCTGGTGGAAAGTACTCCTGAAGTGCTGCTCTTTGGCTATCCAGCTTGCAGTCACAACTCGGCACTCAGCCTGAGCTCCCCTGTTCCTGACCAGGTAAGGCAGAGCCTGCCAGCAGCACTGTCACAGCCTGGATCCCACTGCAGCTGCTAATGGCTTTGGAGCTCACCCCTCCACAGACAGCACCACACTATGGAACACACTCGAGGGTTTGCCACCTGCCCTACGTTTTCCTGAGATACGGAAAAAAATAAATTAGTTATATACATTACATTTTAAAAACAAGAGAAACTCAGAGGATCTAAATGATGGCTGATGTCCTGTTGTGTTTGGCTTTTTTACATCACTCTCCAACAGCCATTAGAACACTGCAAACCAGAGTCCTTTACTTACCGAATTTTTGCTGAAACAGAGTCACTCTCATTTTTAAGTTTTCAAGCTAAAAAGTTGCATAGGTTTTGGGTTTGGTGTTCTGCTCTGTTGGGGTTTTTTTTGGTCTGTTTTTGTTTTGGTTTGGTTTTTCCTCATGAAAATGGCTAATGGAATACTGCCTCAGTTACCCGATGAACACTGAGGGGAAATAAAGAAAAATACTAATAAAAAAATCACTGGCTAGGAATGGAAATAACATTCCGGTGGAAAACAACAGTGAGCTTTTAAAGCTGCATAGGTGGGGACCATTAGCCCCCTGGTGGGCTGCAACTTCAAATTAAATCACAAGAAGAGGAAGCAGCTGTAACAGTAAATCAGCAACAACAGGAATAACTGTCTCATCTGCTCTCGGATCAGGGTGTTGAACAACAAGCAATGGGAATAATTCATGCTGAGAGCGCCAAGGATGGAGTCTTCGAAATGATTACTGTGAAAAATCAGAGTGTATGA
>JANHFX010019697.1:159571-172197 GCA_027560015.1 Chloroceryle amazona
TCAAAACCCCCCCCCCCCCCTTTTTTTTTTCTCCCTCCCTTCTTCTCATTCTTCTCTTTCCTGTGAGATTTTCTAATGCCGAGTGGCTCCTCCAGCAGCGTAATTCGCTGCAGGCTGCCTCAGTGGGAGGCCCCCAGTCCTGACCTTCTCAGTAGCCCACATCTGCTTATCAATAACTGCCCGACCTCCTTGCTGCTCCTCCTCCAACGGCGAGTTCTTACGGCCTGCAGCGCTGTACAGACCATAGGAACACCGCTCCCACTGCTCCGCAGAAATCGGGAGGACCATCTGCCAAGGGGAGGCTTGACTTAAATATTTGTCAAAGGCTGCCTGCAGGCTTGAGGACAATCAGGCTGACCCCACCATTCCTGGCCACACCATTAGAATTAAAATAATAATATAATAATCATAGTCAAAGATGGAGAGAAAGGCTTGGAAAAAACAATTAATTTTAAATGTGCTCGTTGTTCATCATGAGCTCACCTATAGACACTGTATTTTCTCTTCAATTACTTGAGTTTCCCCTTATTTATTCAGCATGGATCTTACAGGCACTAGTTACGTGCTTGCTGCAGCACAAGTGCTGGATTACATTGCTGCCTTAACGGAAAGGCTGTGAAGAGATCTGTGTAGGTACCAAGGTACCATACACCACATCCACCTAAATGCAGAACAAGAAAGCATGATCTGGAGGAATCCAATTCCTCCCATACTTCTGAAGTACCCTACTGGCACTGAATCACCATGTCAGAGTCCAGGCTTCCTCTTCGAGCTTCAACCACATGGATCACCACTGAAAGATCCTATTGCAGGAACTTCCTGAAGGAGTAAATCAAACTGGGAGCAACTCGGTGGTGCGAATGGAGGTTTGGAAGGATTAGTTTCCAGTTCGTCAGGAAATCCCTACTTGATCTGTATATACACAGGGCTTCTAGAGGAGAGAGAGGACGGAGGCACACACAACCCTGGGCACCCTGTCCTGGACTCATAAAGTAACTCACATCTAACTGTCCCAGCTTGAAACCGCCAGGTACCTGGCAAGCAGATGACAAAAAATGTAGACTGAAGAAAACAAGAGAGGTCTAGGTACAGAGCTGATGTAAGAGGCAAGCTGTCAGCTTACACCCTGAAGGAGCAAAAATTTTTCTGTACTTCAGAAAATGTGGGTCAGCTTATGATTCAGCACCGTATGATTCAGATGAATGCAGTACTGCAGCTCTGCTCACGACATACTACACACAAACTGGTCTCACCACAGCTCCATTTTTACTTTGAGAGACAAAACTCTAGCTAAGTGTCCCATAGCCTGACTTTCTAGAGCTGCTTTATTATGCCCAAACATATTTCTTTTTTTCAAAAGATATATATATTTTTTTTTTTTACTCCTCTGGACAGTCTGAAGGAAGTGAAAGATGATTGTCCACTCGTTTTCTTAATGCTTGCCATGACTAGTCGACCAAGATCTGAATGCTGGCTGACCTGCTGGAATGCAATGCTTGCCCGAAACACCAGATCCCCCAAACTCCTGTTAAAAGAGAAAGCCTAGCAAAGGGGTGAGTGGCTTAACCAACTCTTCACAACACAGGAGGAAGCACTGGCTGGCTGAGTGGCCAGGAGAGTCCCATCAGCATTAGTGCAATCCAAAATGAGCATCACAAAAATATTTATCCGAATTTTTACCGTTAGACTCATAGTCAGTAGCTTTTAAATATATCTTTAATAGCATAAATTGCTTTGAAGCAGTAATTAGTTTTACATAAAGACTTGCTACACGCAGTGACTTAATCTAAAAGCCTGAACAAATTCCATTGTACGCGGTCACTGGGAAAGCCAAAAGGTAAAGATGATTCTGTACACACGGTGAAAATTTCTTTTCATGGATTCACAGAACAGCTTAGGTTTCAAGGGACCTCTGGAGGTCACCTAATCCAATCTCCTGCTCAAAGCAGGTCCAGCTAGGTGAGGTTGCTCACACCCTTGTGCAGTTATGTTCTGATAGAAATACCATGGTCAATTAGGGTAGCCTCTTCCAATATTTGCACCTAATTGCAATTTCCTGTGTTCCAACTTGTGCTGTAACCTCTCATTCTATCTCTGCAAGACCTGCCTGGCTACCAGACAGTCCAGCTCTGCCTTCTCTGTACCCCTCATTAGGCAGTTGTGGACAGCACTAAGATCTTTCCAGCTTTGTCTTCCAAAGCTCAACAAATCCATTTCTCTTAAGTCATGTGCTGCATCCTGCTAATCACTTCAGTAGCTCTTTGCAGAATTGCTCCAGTACATCCGTAAGCCTTGCCCTGGGGCACCCAAAACTGGACACAGCACTCTCTCCATGAGGCCTCATAATTCCCAAGTACAAGGCACTAGTCACCCCCCGGGCCTGCAGCTGCAACCTTGCAAACGGGGTCTAGGACAGAGCTGCAACTGCAGAGGGGTTTTACCGCTGACTCCTGTTCATAGGCTCACCCAAAGAACTCCAAAGTCTGCAAAGCCGCTTGCCAGCCAGCCAGCCCTCCACATCCACACTGCAGCAGGGTGTTATTCTGTCCTGGATTCAGGACATTTTGCTTGTCTTTGTTGAACACCAAGAAGTTACTGTCACTCCACTTCTCCAGATGGTTGAGGTCCCTTCCAACTTTAGCCCTGCCCTCCAGCCAGTCCACTCTTCCCCCAGTTTGGCATCATCTCCCATTGTCATAATACACTCGAACACTGTCTGCTGTGTTAAGTGGCAGGAGGTACTGGCCCCGTTACCAATCCCTGCCGAACATCACTAGTAACCGCCAGCTAGACTTTATACCAAGGATCACCGTGCTGTGAGCCTGGCAGTCCAGACAATTCTTTTGGCCACCTTACCATCCACTTGGCCAGTCCATGTCTCAGAAGTCTAAGAACATTAAGGGAGACTATGCTGAAGACCTAGCTACATTCCAGGTGAAAAAAGAAACCTCCAGAAACTCTCCACCCCAAACCCTGAGAAACAGAGCAAAACACCAAAACAAACAACCCCCTTCCCCCTACTGCACACCCCCCAAACCTAAACCAACCCACCCCCAACCCATTCCTCCTCTCCTCCACACAGCCAGACCTCCCAGAAGAGACACTTCAGGCCAGCACACGATTTGCCATTGGTAAGTCTACGCTAAGCTGTTCCCAAACACCCTCCCCTCCTTCACGTGCACACAAGTGGCTTCCAGGAGGGTTTGCCCCAGAGAGAGTGAGGTTCAGCTGCCCTGCAGTGCGCTAGATACCCCTTCCTGCTCCTCCTGAAGGGCAGGGTGATGACACCTCCCTTTTTCTAGTCATCAAGAGTCTCATCTGCTTGTCACGACCTCTGAATGATGAGAACAGCCTCATAATGACATCAGCCAGTCCTCTCAACACACTTGGATGGCTCTCGCCGCAGGATTGTTTCTATTCCTTCTGGCTGGCAGCCTGCAGTTACGAAAACTACAGCTATGCTTTGCAAGTGCTTAGCTCAGCGCAAGCCTTGAAAGCAGTTGTGGTTTCTGCTACCCGCAGGATGACACATATATTAGAGTGCTTAGGAAATGAACACACTAACTTTTATGGTCTACATATTTTTGAGAACATAGTTTGGGAACTAATGCAAAGTGACACAGAGACCAAATTACACCAAATCAGATTATTCCACCTATGTAGGATAATGTATTATTTTAAAAGTAGAACACTCAACAGTATCACTTTGGAAGATGCTGTTTGGCAGTGTTGTCTGTTACACTTAGTAATAAAAGATTTTTTTTTTTCCTCTGTGCCAAGATGCTTAATTTAAGTAAGGGTTTGCACACACATTTGTACATGCTGTAGATTAGTAAATATTCATGGTATGAAGTTCCCAAACTATACGAAGCCATAACAGGAATTTGATTTAAAGGATCATTTACCACAGACTCACATAAGTGCTTACAACAAATCCCCGATCCTGCAAACCAATGGGAAAATAGTTTGGGCTACATTTGCAGCTCCAAAATAGAAAAATTATCGTGCCTTGGACCCCCTTCACTCTTCTGGCAATCGCTTTTTGAAACGAATGAAACATCCCTGCGATCTGGTTGGATTAAGTCACCTTTCCAAAAAGTAAAACATGCTATCTCACTTATATAATAAATTGTAATGAGAGCTTAAATGAGCTTTGATGCAAGAGCGCTCGAGCAACAGCCTGCTTCTATTTCAAGGAATATGTGTTACTATATTTTCAAAATGTTATGATTTAGGTATCTTTTTACCTCAAAGTGCATTCATATTTTTTGTGCTTTTATGTAACTTACAAATCAGAGCTGGAGTGTGTAAAAATAAAGCACATCGGGACCCCTCAAGACAAACTTTTCAAACTTACTTTGAAGTTACAATAACAAAGCGTTGTGGTTTTGCACAAAATTAAAACCTAAACCTCTCCCTACCCCCAACAGCAATATATATGCACACACTTCTCCTACCACCTTTCACATTCATTTTCGGGGTTACTTTGGAGATTTTACCAAAGCAACTACACTTTGAAATGAAGAATTCTGTCCTATGTAAGGATACTCCACCAGCCGCTTTCTATTTCGAGGTGAAGTCTGACAGAACCACCTCATAGCCAGAGGACTAAGGTGACTTCCCAGTTTATCTTCTGTGGCTGTGAAAGCGGAAGCTACAAAAGGATTTATTTTAGGTTTTCGCTTTCAGAACTCGCGCGTCTGCAAGATGAAATTGTTTAGAACATGGTTCCACTGAATTTGCTTATTTATCTAAATTCATTGCTTAAGAGTTGCAAAAAAAAAATAGAACTCCCTTGGCAGCAAGTGCTTCACCATCACGGCGTTTACCCGGGAAGTTTACTACCTGTGACCCTTGTAGGGTTTAGTAGTTTTACAGCTTAGATCAAATATTGTTTCTTTTGCTCACTTCTGTTGGGGCATTGATAAGCAAGGCAAAGCATTTTGATGCAAGAAGTATTTTGACACACAGAATAAGAAAGCTTGTAACAGTAGTAAAATTTTGGTTAAAATTACTCCTTCTTTCTAAGGTATTAATAAAAGCCAAGATAGAAACGGAGCGTTCCCAATAAAATGTGTGCAGCAGACAGAGCCAACTGATCGTTACATACCAAAGAGAGCATAAGAGGTTTCTCTCCCCCACAAAGCAAACCCTTGTCCTTGCTTATAAAAGAGGTCATTCTACCCCTTTAGGGACCTCTGCTCCTAATGGCTCACTGCTAGAGCATAGACTGGGAGTCCTGTCTTGCTCAGTTTGTAGCTATAGTGAGTTAGCAAAGGGAAGAGGAAGGGGGGGAAGGAAAGGGAACGGTCTAACAGGTCACTTGCTGCTGCAAACAGCTCGATCACTGAAGTTACTGTCAGTGCAGTTCCATTCTGATAGAACAACAGAGATTGAAAAGGGCACCAAGACAGTCAGGCTGTGGAAGTTTGCTCAGTGCCATCACGGCAGCATTGTGCATCTTGCTTTCAGGGAAGGTTAATGATTCCACACATGTCATGATGACAAACTGGGTTTTGTAGCCAATTTGAGGAGAAAGAAGAGGAAAGGATCTCAAAAACACTGGAGGGGAAAAAAGCGTAGCTGAAATTCATGAGTCGGTCCTAATTCTGAGGTTGAAGGATGAGGAAGCTGTTCTTTAAGAGAGAAGTCTGTGCTTTTTCTGCTGGTCACCTGCCTATGACCTGCCTATTTCCAGGCATCTGTGTTACCTACACAATGGCCTGTTTTCTAGGTCTTGCACAAATGACAAAAAACCCCACAAAATTTCTACTTAATCATTACACTTGCCAGCTGAAAGAAGGTAAAAGTGCAATTTGCCATTTCCTATCCAGCCATGCTACAGAAGCAAGCTGGATTTCAGAGATGGACACCACTGCCTAAGCTAACAGAGGGAAAGACTTGTGCGCATTAATGAACAGGAGAGAATTAGCTGAAGTAAGAGCATTAGTCAAGGAGCGAGCTCAATACTAGGCAACTATACATGTGTGAAGGAAATAAAGCATAAAGGACTGGGTGACCAAGGGAAATGGATTTTGTGAGAAGGGACTTAAACCCAAAGGAAAGCTCTTTCAGAAAACACAGACAGGTCTGAGTTTAGAGGGGCTGTTCTGCAGCCCTGTACACAGCATTCAGCTACACAGGTCCCTGAAGCGTGGAAATACTGTTCTCAGCTCTATACATCACAAATACACTTTGTGAACTATTGATATGCCCATGTTGTTCTTCTACTGTAAGCAGAGGACGAGACCTTGACCCTCCCCCAGAAGGGTCAGTCTAGCACCCTGCAGAAATACTTTTTAGCTAATGAAAAGACAAAGAGCAAAATTTCCATAAACTTAAAACCTGAAAAACTACAATTTGTTACTTTTATGCCTATTGTGAAAACACAAATGAGAAATCAGTTTTGAACTCTGAATTTAAAAATGAGGCATATGAGAAATCTTGTTTATGACTTAAGAATTCACTGGGGAAAAAAAAAGGTAACGTGCCACTCATTATAACATACGGTTGCTGTTCTAAAGCCAAAACATCGGCTATGGGTCTGCTGTAGATGAAGCATCAGATGCAAAAGGTCACACGCTGCACAAATTCAAGGGAATGGTCATGAGCTGTAGGCATATTACAGGATGCAGTGCTAATTAATGGAGGCTTTTGACTGAGTAGCCATCTCTGTAGTGCTAATGAGTTTGGATTAATTTAAACAACATGTTTTCACGGAAACTGATTAATTCTTGGGAAGTAGCATCACATACCAAGTTTCAATCATTAAAAATATTTGTAGCCAAGCTAAACAGCTCTAAATCTGAGTTCAGGAAGAGAGTAACTTACAAATTCTACAACAGTAGGTTGCAGACAAGCTACCAAGCTGTGGTAGAGGCAGTTGAAAGGGAAACTCATCCTCCAGAAAGCATCCTCTTGACCAAATTTATTGCACTTTCAAGACCTGACTCTATTTAATTTCATGTTCTGATTTTTTTTTTCTTTAAAATACATGAACATGTAGAAAGAAACCACATTTTGGGTATTTAGAGATGACATTTTAAAAGTTACCTGAAAATTAATGAGAAACAATTAGGGTTATGGTGAGATGTGAAATTTTAAAATGTAATCAAAGAAAGAAGATCGCTCGTGTCTGTCTGTGGTGGAAAAGCTAAAGAGGAGGAATAGATAATCTGTGTTCTGCTACATATCCCAGAATTAGGGACAACATCTTTCAGAATGTTGCACGTTCTGATCACAAAAGAAATTAAGAAGAAAGTACTATTATAAGTGACAAACACAAAATGTCTTAAGCTTTGTTTCACACTAAGTTACGAGCCACGATATAACAACATAAACCTCAAAAGGCAACAGAGAGTACAGAAATACCTTAATGAAAAAAGGTTTGGCTTTCAGGAATTCTTCCATATATCACAGTCATTTTATATTGAACTATTGAATGCTAAAGAAAAGACTCCTTTTAATTACAATTACTCTTTCTATGATGTGAAAATGTCTCGGGAAGGTGGTGTCTTTTTTTTTTAAGAGAAAAACAATAAGAAGGAAAATATACATTAAGAATGATACATTGTTTTCTCAGACTAATGTCTATTAAGGTCTCATTCTAAACAATAATTTACCTATAGATGAATATACATAGAAGCAAAAATTAAATCAAGAGAGATGCACTTCTATTTGGGAATCTTTACCAAAAGAATCCCCAAAGTGAAATTACTTTTCAAGATGAGAAATCAAACAAGAGCCTAGTCACTCAGAAAAACAGTTTATTAGTCCACCTATAAAAAAATCCAACCCTGAGCAGATGGCACTGGGAAAAAAAATAGCTTTAAAAAAAAAACTTGAAATAATCTAATAACCCTTGCTTAAGAATCTGTAGAGTCTGCTTTGGAAGCTCTCTTAAATTTGCTAACATCCAGCCTTTGGACAGTAACAATAATATTAGCAGAGCACATGAATGACCAATTCACTTAATAGTAGCACTGCAATCAAGTCATTAAAATCTACAGCTGATACATGGCTTCAGAATTCCACAAATAAATTATCTTTAGAGGAACTTAAAGAATCATTTTCTTCCAGGACTCTATGAGCCTTGAAGATGAATTCCCATCTAAACTTTCTAGTGGAAACACAAATCAAACAAATGTTATTCAAAAATGTTCCTCATTTTTCTGAAAGAAATATGATCCCAGAGTGAAAGGAGCACTTTTTTGCATATGTTTGTATTTTCTGATAATGATTAATGGGATGTTTTGTAGAGCAGTTTAAGTAAAAGATTCCAAATGGATAAAGAAATACCTACAATGCACTACAAAGTCATCAAATATCTAACCCAAAGCTTGACTACAGAAGTAAAAAACGTGTACTATTATATACTCTGCACTGTTGCAGAGGAAACATGCTGCGTGTACATATGCCATTTGTCACCTCTACATATGGAAACAAGCTCTAGTAATGAGAGAAACAAGAAGAAACCTCACCAAAGGCTGATCCTCCCCTGGTTTAGGGATGGGAGAAAGACCATTTTGTAGATAGCATGTTTTGACTGCCAGCAATTCCTTTTTAACGTGAACTGGGTCACGTGCTGCAATTTCCAAACAGTCTAATACAGGTTTATACTGACTCTTCAGTCACAGCATAACGCATCTTTGTGTCCCCACACAACAACAACTTGACTGCAGCTTAGAACATGTTAAATACCTTGGGTCTTTTCCTAGGAAGGGAAACGGGTGGTTGGTAGCGATGAGAATAAAGTGGCTTTTTGAGTTCATCATCGTTTCAGAAAGACTCCTGTTTAGTATTTCCTCTCTCCTATCTCCACCCTCTAGTAAAATACAGAAATCAATTACCTTTCTAAACATTTGGCCTCAAAGGGAAATTAAAAGGATGCTGTAAATTCAAAATCAGGATCACAGAAAGCAGTGAAACATGTAAGCATAAGCCCAAACATGAGTGACACACAGGATGAAAACACTTCCCTGAACCCTACAGGGAACCTCCAGACATACGTGCAGTATCTCAGCTCAGATACTGTCTGAGGCTCAGCCACGGGGAAGAAGCCTTTTAAGAACGAGCGTGAACACACGAGTGCAAGCAGAAATCAGGGAAACGAGCAAAACTGACTGTGTTAAATAACACCACACAGTATGAGCTACAGATTGGCACAGAAAAATAAACCGAAACCTCTTAAAAGAATATTATCAAAAGAAATACATTCCTTTCCTCCAGTTGAACAAAATACCAAGTCATCTTGGGATTACAATGAAGTTCACCCTCATTTATTTAGGTTTAGAGTTACTATTCCAACAAGGGTTTTAATGCCACTCTTACTTACAAAATATTAGTTGAAATCAATCACACTGGTCTGTAGGAATAGAGAGTAATGGACCAGTTTGAGCTTCTAATTTTGAAAACAACTTATGTTTTACATTTAATAAAAATTGAGTTACTGGATCCCAATACCGTTAACTGATTCCTCCCATTCAAGTCTCCAATGTGGACTCGGATTTCTTAAGCTTGTAATTAAGAAATATATCTTTAAGAAAACAAGGCATGTGTGATCATGCTGTGCATGTATCATTCTATCCAAGTAACTTTTGAACTCATCAGCCAATTTCTATCAAATCTGAAAGAAAACCCAGCTATCTCAACAACGAGTTCCACAAGTTCCACGAACACTGGTGACCACCTGGAGAAGCGTGGCCCAAACGGGTGCCCCAGTCTGGGGAAGGCAAGCAGGACTCTGCCACTACTCAGTTTATTCAGCTGCAGCTGCCACGCAGGATTAGCTACAACTCCTCCGGGGCAGGGACATCCGTGAGGAAGGAAGGAGGGCTCATACTGGTGGAGAGGAGTATCAGCATCTCAAGGCACCACACTTAGAGCAGGCAGGCTTTGTCACATCATGAAAGAGATAGTCTTCAAATAAACAACACCAAGTATTGCATAAGCAAAAAAACCCACAGACTTAACAAGAATTTGCAACTTGTCATTACAGTTACTTGTCCGACTACTTTAGTTTACATCTTCTTGCACCCAAAGAATAGTACGTGACAATAACAGATAGCACGGGACAGTTAAATGATTCTCTGTCTTCAGGTTGTTAATATTCTTTATCACCAGGACTCCCAGCAATCCATCATACCATATGCTTGAATGCAAGTCACTGGAGCAATAGTTTTTCTGCATATTCTCTCTGTGTACATTTCTATGCATGACAGAAGCAATATTGAGACTACCTGACTGCCTCCATTTTATTTTACAGGTCTGTTCCAACACATTTAACCACGATGCCTATCTTCTCTCTTTCCTCCCCTTCAACCTGCCCAGCCACTGACCTTAAACCTAATTTAAATGAACTACCCCCTGCTAGTAGTGAGAAATAATTCAGCCTCAAGGATGGTTTGTTAAAGGCTCTCATAAAAGAAAGCGCACACATCTTTTCAATCATTTTGAATCATACAAGGATTTTTGACTTAAGGAGAAAAAAGAAAAAAAAAATCATTCACTAGCAATGTTAGGGAGGCTGAACGTAAGTCAAAGCTCATAGTAAAGTAATATATTTGTTCCAGCCCTTAATTATAAATTTAACATAAGGGACTCATAGCCTGAGCAATTTCTGTATTATAGTTTGAGAATTGCTAAGTTTTGCTGCTCTCCCAGATAGAATGGATTTAATAATTCTCCCCACTGCACATTAATTTATTTCCTCTATAGAACTGCACACAAAGCGCGTGAAATGAACAGCATAAATCACACAAAAGAACTCATGAAATTCACTTGCAAATAAGTCCAATAAGGACATTTAATACCAAACTTTTCTTGAGTGCTCTGAAATGATTACAGACAGATCTCATTCGGGCTCCCAGCTCCCATCGATGTCCTAGAGCCCTGATCTTTACTTTATGAAGGTATTTAAACACCTCTGAGTTTATTTTCAGGATATATGAACAGGGAACCTGGTTAGTACATTTTGTATGGAGTCTGCAATTCTTCAGCCTCACGGGAGAGCTTCTGGTACCTTTTGTCTTTATTCCTATCACTGAAACTGAATGACAGGATAAGGCTGAATTTCTGGATAAGAAACAAACGGTTGCAAAAATGGACTCCACTGTAGCCTGGATAAACAACTTAACATGTTAACCATCACCGTGTAAAAGTGTGATTGATTCAGAGAAGGACAATTCATATGAAAGTGTCTGTCTCATTAAAAACAGGATCATAAAACAAAAAGCTCTAGCTCTAAGCTGCTAGACACAAACTGTATTGTGTCTTGCAGGAGTGTCAAGTCTTGGCAAACATCCAGTTGCTGAAACACTGCCAGGCACATCAGATATATATTAATGCAGGATAATCTGTAAGAAAAGCATTCTTTCATAAACATTTTTTTTCTTTGTAAAGCCATCAATCAACTTCCTAGCTGAGCACCATGTGGCTCAGCTTAAGAGATCCTCAGGAATGTTTCAGCGTCTATAAACCACTGACTGACTTCACAGACTTGGTGCCTTTCCGTGCCCATTGTCCTAAGTATTTGCTGAAGTTTCTTGGCTGGCTGTCAGCAGCTAATTCTGATTTGTAACTTGGGAAACCAGCAGCGGGAGGTTGCTCAGACCTGAGTAGTGACATCCTCAGCACCAATTAGCCAAGGTGCCGGCTGCCAGTAAAGCAGTTTTTGCAGTTCTAATTATTTGATAGGAAGATCAAGAACATACAGGAACACCTAAATATCTGTCAGAAAAAAAAACAACAACCCACTAATGCAAGCATCTGGTTATTTAGCCCAAGATAAACTGCCAAGAGAATCAAAACATTGCTTCAAAAGTTGTAATTCCTAATATACATTCCAACAAATACAAGTGCATTTCAAGAGGAGGGTGTTGTAAAATCGTAACAAAGCACAAAGGTTCCTGAGAAATCTCCCTGCAGAACAGTAGTTTTACAGGAAGGTTGAACTGAACTATTCAGGAGAACACACACTGAAAGAAGTTTGAAATGATTCCTACACCTAAAAAAATGCTACTGACAGGCCACAGAGCTTACAGAGTCCATCTCAAAGTGTTAATCCCAGCCTCCCTCTGCCATAGGAAACCAGTAAATTACGTAAGCATCTGATCTTCAGAAGAGCAAAGGCTGCTTGCTAGTTTCTAATCCAAAGCATTCCAATCGCGTTACTTAAAATGTCCGTTCCAGTTCTGTAACATCTGAAAGCACTGCTATTGCTATGGAATTTTGCAAGAGTCAGGATGAGGAAATTACCATCGTTGAAGTCACTGGGAGAAAATATCAACAGCTTCACTATAGCTGCAAAGAGGGGATGGATTTCTTGCAGTCAGATTCATGAAACACGAGGGACCGGATGACTCCGTGTAATGACAATGACACCTTTATCTCAGACTGGAGTAACTCGGATACAACCCAGTTTAGAGGTGACTAAAAACCTGGAAGATTTTTGATGAGTTATATATCACCAGTTTGCTGCTTGTATCAAGTTCCAAAGCGAGTGTTAATTTGCAGAAATAATACAAATAGCACATCTGTCGTGTGTTACTGCTTTTGCTTGGTCCTGTCCACAGAACCTGGCTTGGAGCAGCTATCCCAGGGAATTATTCATAGGAAGAGAATACCAG
>JANHFX010019697.1:172297-192749 GCA_027560015.1 Chloroceryle amazona
CAGCTAGAGAACCTTGACGAGTATTCTGGTCACATGAAGATAGAGTACTTCTAATAAAAAAGGTGGCTTATTTAAAGCTTAACTGTGTATGCTTCATGAGCTGCAAGCACGGCTGTGCCTGTAGTCTGGTCATACTTAATTTCTTTTAAAATAATTCTTTAGAAGAAGTTACATCACACACTGTAACATTAGGATTATTTGCTGATGCCTGAATGATCTCAGTAAATAAACAGCATTCATCTTATGCTACAAAGAGCACTTAATTAGCTCTCTTCTAAATTACAAACACTCCATGGCTATGTCACTCACCCACTGGAGATAGGTTTTTATTTCAAATAATGAATGCATTTTAGAAATCAAAAAACAGAAGTGTTTTTTGAAAGCGTGCACTTTATCTTGCTTCTGTTTCCATAACTAAGAAGTCAGTAGGTGAGTTTAATTCTTACCATAAGTAGATGTAACAGGGCAGGAACTACATGAGGGCACTTACTACATGAGAGGTTTCTACTTTAGCCCTTCCTTTAGAGTCCCCTTGGGAGACTGAAATGGTGACAGGTAAGTTTCAGTCCCGCTTCAGCCTAAGGGCAGGTCTTGGGAGATGCCCCTTCATCATCCACCCACTGTCCCTCACAGTCAAAGCCCTACAAACACGTGTACTTGCATTGCCAAGTCTGCTTCTTCTAAGCCCTTGTTTTACCATTTTAAACAGGATCTACATGGGATCTACAATGGTCTCCCCTCTCTGCTGCCTCTTTCTGTCCCCTGCTTTACCTTTGCACAAAAACAAACAGCAAGCTGAGGAGTCCACCTTTATTTTTTCATTCTTAATTATTTGTTGAAAAACTCCATTCTGAAGTGGCCTTCTCTTTGGCTGCTCAATAAGGAATGGAATCAGAAAGGTAGTTAGGAGGTAGAGAGTGTGAGAGCGTGGACAGCCCTGACACTGAGTGATGTAAACTACTGCTGGTCAGCCCCTCTAAAGAACTGAAAGATGTACTTGGGGCGGGGGGCAAAAACACATCAGAAAAGGATGCTGGCATCTTAAGTAGTCACAACTTTTCTTCAGCCACCTATTTTTATCTTCCCTTCCATTCTGCAGTGAATGGATAAAGAAACTCAGTGATTAACCGTGGTAGAAAGTAACCTCTCCCTGTCCTCATAAGGCTGCTTTTAATCCTGCCTGGCTCCCCAGACGTTCCCAGAGCCATACAGTGCATCATCTGAGGGGAGAGGGCAGCTCAGGAGCCAGTACAGTTGGGAGTGGGAGGAGACTGAAGTTGTCCCCTTGGGCTCACTGCTAGCTTTGAAAGTAAAACTTCACATTTTGCCTGTTCAAGGCTTTTTTTTCCCCTTAAATCAACTTCCAATTTTCCTAGACCAGGGCAGTAGGTCTTCAATAGCAGAAGCAGTTACTGCATTAGACTTAGAGGTTCTAAAGCTTTCTTGGCACAATTACTGCAAAGTGTTTTTCATTATACATACAGAGTTGATAATGAGCATGCAGGACAAGTTCTCTGTTAGCTGTAATTGCAAGTTCAAACCTAGGGCTGGGCAAATCAGATCAGACCTGCACTGTGCCGAAGGATGCGTATGATATTTAACTTCTCCATTTCTGGTGTAAGACCAAAAGTCCTACTGAGTTTCAGTGGGGTTTGTTTTAATATTTCATATGCTGCAAAAACATTCTGCATGAGGAGAGCACCTATTAACTATTTAAACTGAGTATTCAAAATTAAGTATTAAAAATACTATGAAGAATTTAAAACATAGGAGATTAAATACCTTTTGAGTCCAAAACTGCACGTTAGATGGAGGTGAGTCTTAGATTTTATTCTGGCACTGTTATATCTACATCCCTAAACCCCCTGCCACATTGAGGACAACTTGTATTTATGTGAATGTTAACTACATCTCCTTACACCTCTAAAGTCACACATTTATTAGACTTTTCTTCAAAATTCAGTCAACACAGAGACAAAACAGTGCCTGTGGATCTCTGAACAGTTCTCAAAGTGTCCTTCACCAATAACTTTTAGAGAAAATAACATCTCATATGGTAGAAAGACTGACATCTCTTGTGGATTGCCCTGCTACAGATAGAACATGCAGATAGATGGAACAGGAACACCGGAAAAACTTGGGATGACACCAAATTATCCATAGGAAGTCAAGGCTAAATTCACTGTTAGAATTTAGAGAAATCACACTGAATTGAGAAGCGATAACAACAAAGCAAATGAAACTCAAATTAACCCATTATTAAAATAGATCAAAAATAAATAAAGCAAGTCCTGAAAAGGATGGGCTCAAAATGCTGATACTGTAGCCTTGATAAGGGAGAGAAATTTTTCTCTAGAGATTTTTAAAAGCATTATCTTACTAATTAGCACCAATCAAAAAAAGCCTGCAGAATGTTAACACCTAATAAAGAAAGGATACAGAACTAAGGGGAAGCCAATGCTTTGCCTCTTCGTACATCCTCGGTATTCCAAAATTCTGAATTCCACTGTGATATTCTTTCATAGAAGTTACCATAAAGAAGGCTGGAATAAAGTTCACACAAGAAAATGAACCAAATAATCCACAGATCAGTTTCAGAAGGTTGGAGGTGAAAGAGAGCACAACAAAGATCTATAAAAACATGAACCTGGGAGGTGATGATCAGGCAAATGACTATGCACTTATTTCTACTGTTCAGGAACCCAAAACATCATTCAACCAGTGAGTCTCTCAGGCAGCAGCCTTAAGTAAAAAGCAAACTTTTCACACAGTGCATGATTATTGATTACAGAAACTATGAAACACGCTGCTTGAGGCTGTTGCAAGAAATTGGAACTGTAAGAGCCTGTAGGCAATTTTCTGGAAGAAGAGGCTATTTAATAAGATTTTTCAGGTTGTAACCTCTGGCATGGAAGGGCCCTGGAAGCTGGAAGGCTATGGAAGGGTTAAGCTAAGGCTGACCTCAAGCTGCCCTGCTTCTTTCACTGTTCCCAAAGCATCCAGTACTGACCATCGCTGGGGTAGAACAAGCTTATTACATATTCATGGCAGTTCCCAGGCATGGAGCAGCAATACTTTCATGTTACTTACTTCAATCACTTCTCAAGGTGGAAACAAGGCAGGAGAAAATGCAAACTTTTCCCTGATTACAGATGAAACCATCATTTTATAATAAAAGACAGTGCACTGAATAGCAATTCCAAAGATGTCCCTGCTCACTCCAGGGTCGCTGGACTTTTAAAGGACCTTTAAAGGTCCTTTCCACCCCAAACCATTCTACGACTACGAGAAACTGTAACACTCCTCCTAACAAAAGGAGATCTATTCCAGGTATTAAAATAGTTGCTCTTTAAAAGCCAAGGCGTACAAAACCATACAATTAAGATGCTTAAATGTTTGAGTTTGAATTCAGTCTAGCGAAGCATTTTGGAACATCACCAGGCTTCTAAACAAACGGGCAAAGCCAAAGAGTACAACGTGTCACCAAGCGCGACGTGATGCAAGCACAGCAGAGTCCATGGTAAGTGCAGCCGGCTCTGCCACCTGGATTTGGGCAAGAAGATGACCACCATGTTTGTGTTTTATCCCAAGGAAAAAGAACTGCCAAAAACTGAGAGGCCTGGGCTTGCTCAAAAAAAAAAAATACTCGTCCAACTGGGATGATTTTAGATGAAAGAAAATGGGAACTGTATAATTATATACACTTACCTTGACAAATAGAAAGCAATCTGTGATTAGAACATAGTAATTAGTTACAAAATGCTTCCCATGAATTTAATTACCCATCAGTCTACATGTTTCTTAATTACTTTTATCTCATTGCATCAGTAAAAATTTCTGCCTGGGGCAACTGCCACTCACTTATTTACACAGCTTCTAGTTTTTACAGTGAATATATTATAGCAACATGGCCAAATGATGCTGGAGTTACAGTTGAAATTTCATGCATAAGGAATTTCTCCCTCAATTTTCTACGGAACTTATTTTCTTAGGTTTGCATTCAGACCTATCTTTATTTATCCGTGTGTTCAAGAAGTTTCAAAACGCCTAATGGGTCATTAAATTAAAAGAAAAATAAAATGAAAAACCTCAAGTTCTTAGGTAAAAAGAAAAAAAAATAAAATTATCTTCACATAACTGAAAAAAATGTTTGATAAATAAAATTGTTAATCACACAACATTGTAAATACTCATAACTTTTCAGAGAAATTTATGAGATTTCTAAATTTGAAACAAATCTTAAAATGTAAGAACTTCTGAGGGAGTATAAACCAACTGCAGAACTGCCCTGTCCTCAGCAACAGCCTCCATCACAAGCATGTCCTCGTTGACACCGGTATTAATTAAGGTCAAGAGATCCCATTAAGTCACCCAACCTGCACAGAGCAGACAGCTGTCAGGGTGATTCACACAGACAGAGACTGAATTATTTAAATAAATAAATAAAGAAGAGTCCAAATTTATAGTTGCAGAAGTAATAAGAGTATCTGCTGTGTGTATATAAAACCTGGAAAGGCTGATTTATTTGTTGGCATTTTGAGGCGGTTTGGATATAGTTCTTTTTGCTGTGGTTCTATGTTTTTTGCTCTGATGAGAGACCTTTTGCAGCAGCAACTTTTATCTTGTCATCAACCCATGCAAGTGATGGGTTCACAGGATGCAGGAACTAACTACTGTACAGTGTGGTGCATAATGACAAAAGTCATCCTTTCAAACTCAAACCTTTCAGAATTTATGAACAGCAAAAGCATAAAGAGAGTTTAAGTGGAAAATGTCAAAAAGTCCAAATGACAAAAACAAACATACTTTGCACGGGGAAACCAGTAGAGTTATTCTAGAAGAGAAGAAAAGCAAAAGCTAAGTTCCTCTAGAAGGTAACTTTCCCAAATGCTGCTGTCATGAAGCTTGATTAAAACAATGCCTCCTACTAAGGAAGGGGGGGGGTGGAGGTTGGATTAATTGTTTGTTTGTGTTTTTTGGGTTTGGTTTTATTCTTTAAATGTGATGAATATATCCTAGAGGACTTCATTCATGTCTCAATATGCCGGTACTTCTGTAATTTATCTTCCACCTTATTATTTCCGATAGCATCAATTTCACATCACATTTGCATATGTTCCTGAATTAATGAACAGAATAAAAAGATTAAAAATCATTCATCAGATGCTATCTTGCTGCATGCTTTCCTAAATATTTCTCTAGCCTTTTAACAGTTTACATATATTTTTTTGAAAATGTAAAGTTGTTCTCAAAGGAAGATGCCAAATATGCCTTTAGTCATACGGAGGGTGTGTGAAAGATTGCAGCTCTTCCACTACGTTTTTATTTCTATTTCCACATCATCTTATTCTCTCAGGTATATAGGTATTGGAAACGCTTCCATGAGAGTAAAGGAAAAGGGAATGGAGTACAAACTTCTAGAGAGAAAAAACCACTAGGTTCTGGTTTTGCAGTAACCGCTGGAGGCTGCTCATGACCAAAGACAATAAAAAGCCAATTAAAAATACACACAAATGTTGCTCGGACATCAAGTCGTAAGAATTAAACCCACCAGATACTGTATTTGATAAATTAGTGAAATTCAAAGGTATTAAAAAATGAAATGCGTTTGCCAATCAGCTTTTGCACAGCAGCAGAGATCCTCATGGAACCTCTCAGAGGAAGAGCAGGATGAAGCAGTAACGTCAGCGAGCCAAGGCAAGGCAATAACCACTGTCACCACCTGCCCCTTCCTTTGAGGACCTGGGACACCTCACCTACCTGCCTGCCATAAACACCCCCCCTCCTGCCCGGCTCCTTTTACACCTGACTAACAAAACCCCAGGTTCCTGGTGTGAGACTGAACAAACGTACACGTCTCGACTGGCCTGTCATCAAAAGGCAGATTTTCCACTTAGCTTTAGTAGTTAAAAATCAATGAGTAAAGTAATCTTAATGTGCAAAAGTTGCAGGTCTGCTGAATTATTAATAAGCAATACAACTGTAAATGCTTTTGTTCACCATTCTTCAGTGCACTTGCAAATGATTTCAAAATGAAAGGTGCTGAAGCATGAAGATTGTAGGCAGCCATTGCTTTTTGAAATCACAGTGCAGGGAATTGGTGGAATTCTTGCCTGTCTAGGTTATAATCAGACATTGTGAACTTTCCTTGAAAGCAGACTTCAAATTCACAGGGGTCCCCTGCCTTCAATCAAGAAAATGCTTGAAACGACCTCCATCTGCCATTTTAATGTATTCTTCCCAAAGACTTCCATAAATATTTAATATAAGAAATGCACTGTTTAAACACAATGAATAGCTTGTGAAATTAAAGTTGGCTGATGGATTACACTATATCATGCACAGTAAACAATGGCAGAGAAACCATAGGCAGAGCCACACGCTTTTCTTCTGCTCTTCAGTGAAATGAATCAGAAAGGAACGCAAAGGCAAATTTCATGATGCTCTTACTGAAGATACACAGACTTGGACCACAGCCTTGACACAGAGCATGTTCCCGGTCTCGTGTGCGCAAGGCACCCAGCAGACACTTGCCTGTCAGCTGTAGTGAAGACATGCAAAGCATCTTTTTGCTGAATCGCTTCTTCCAAGCCAGGAGAGCCTTCCCCAGTCTCTTCCCAGAGCCACAATCAGAAAGCTGAGAAGAGAAAGCTCTGCTCGAGATTTTACACTGGGGCTTCGAAGGGTGCGTCATGAAGTGACCCAATTTTGAAAGACTCTAGACTTCATGTAACACTAAAGCCACAGCAAATGCTCTGCAGGCTGCCTGACGTACGGCCTCCAACACACACGGAGACAACTGCACCAGCAAATCTGGCAGCCAAACACAGCCTAGCGTTTGTTTTTCACAAATTTGCACTACAAACGTCTGTGGCTTTCGGGAAAAGCAGTTGGCTGTAGTTCACAAAATTCCCTGAAACATTCCCAAAATTCCCTAACTGAAACATTCCCAATAAGCTCAGCAATGCACACTGCCTGCTCTGTGTGCCCGTGTTTGATAGGAACCTATAGAGCTCTGTACACACACAGATAGGGAAAGGGGCAAGTCTCTGTTTACACTACCACATTCACTCTTTTAACTCTCGTAACACCTCAAACATCTCCATGTAAAAGCACAAATATTACAAATATTTGTATGGGTTTTGTCCTAAAATGACACCTTTTTAGTTTTCTGAAATACACCTGGGGTACATAACCTCAGAGTGTACTTCTGCACTTCACCATTAAAGAGAGAGTTGGTTTCTTGGTAAGCAACAAGTATTTGCTTCTGCAAAGAAATGGTTCTTTTGTGGAAAACATCGTACCCTTGGTAGAAGACAAAAAAAGTCCCAGGGCACATATGAAGACAACTCAATTCTAAATGGAACGGTAAACCTAGGTAAGGCTTAACTCTACGAAGACACCGACACTGGTCTCACTGAAGACACCAACCCTAACGTGACGTTCACGTGACACAAACACATTAATTGCTTTGAAAATTACTCAAACCCAGCATCTCTTAGTTCTGTGAAAACAGCAATAAAAACACAGATACAGTCATACAGCGCTCTAATTACAGTCCCAATTTTTATAGTAACCTTATAACCTTGGTTTTTAATTGAAGAAAAGAAAGAGTTTTAAAGCATATGAATTTTAGGATAACAAATTGTTCTACCAGATGTCAATTATTATTATAGTTTTTAACTATTTTGATTCCTGCCTTTCTACAGTATCAGCAGAGGCTCCTTTTCCCCGTTTTTAAAACTAAAACCATTAATGTTTTATAAACAAGTAACCGATTACAGAAGAAACTGCTAGCTAAGCATTGCCAAATCCAAGTCTTCCCACCCAACTGTCAAGATGTAAATCCTTTAAACCATAATTCATTACAGAATTTAGATACACTTCTAAACCTCAGTACATTTAATTTTCTCAGAAGGTCGCACAAAAATCACTCTACACTTCCCCCTCTCTCTGTCTGGACACACACACCTGCTTCTAGAAAAGGCTCACTTCCCGAGATTATGACACCAAACAGTGGAGTGATTTCTGGACAGTATGCAAAGCAGAGTCTTGGAAACTAGGTCATCTAAATAAAGTTTACAGTAACTCTTGATTCAAGAACAAAACCAAAGAAATAAATCCTGCTAAACAGACTGGTAAAGTGATTCCTGCGTCCCTCACACGTACATCTGTATACACAACGTACGTGCACGCACAACACGCGTGACAATACGAAGCTGCACTAGACAGTAGTTGCTGCGACACAGATGAGTGTGTGGCAGGTTCCAAGATGTTAATCAAGATAACAGTTAAAACCCTTTCCAAATTCCAGTTCAGCTGGAAGCAGCGACAGATTCCAATACAATACAGAGTAATATGGAATGACTGGAAATGTCTGTCCTTCCCAGTTTCAATCACAAGCACATGCTGATGGGTTGGTGGTCCAAAAAAAAAAAGAAGAGAGCAAGGAGAATCACGGTAATCTTTGGAAGGAGGAGAATAAAGAAAGAGCACCTCACATGCAGAAAAATTGCGAGGAGAGAGGAGGAGGAATGCAAAAGTCACATAATGGCAAAGGTTACGAAGCTGGTGTTGCAGAGTGGCTCAGAGTACTACATCTGAATTTGCTCTTGACCCTGGAGAGGAAAAATGTTCTCCAGTTGTTCAGACCCATCAGGCAGATTATAAAAATTAAGATCTATAGAGATGCTCCTACTTATAAGGGCAACTGCTTTTTATCATCTTCACTGCAATTAGTTCAAAATATTTAAAGAAGTCCATGAACTAGGAAATTACTGCTTTCAAGAACAGATTACAATATTAGATAGCAGGGGCTTAATTTGCATTGCTGACAAGAAAATCCAGAAAACTCGTTAATTTTACAACAGTTACAGCTCCTTATTTCATTACCTTGTTACCTTATCTTGTTTGGTTTGGGTTGGTTTTTTTTTTGGAAGGAAGAGCCTTGCTTTTCTCTAAACCCAATGATCTGGTCCAACAAAACCGTCCAGCTACGTTCATTTGGGAGGAGTTCCCTGCAAGCTGGTAAGCATCTAGCTACAACTCCTAATGTACTGACAGTCAAAAACAACATCAGTTTTTAACATCAAAGACTATCACTTATATGTTACTTTCTTTTCAAAAGATTGTAAAACAGTTCATAGTGCCAGAAATGATCAAATTGTGTTGGGCTGTTGTTTTTTTTTTTTAAAGTTACATTGCCTAAATACTTCTTAACCTTTCCTCCCTTGCAAGTGACACAAACATCACGTTGGAAAGTGAAGCCATTACATTATTTACAAAAAATATCAGACAACACCAAAAAAAAAGCCCCCAAATGACCACCTTGCATTAAACTGAGAAGTACAGGTTGGTTCTCTTGCTGGTAGAAATCTTCCACGTTGAGGAAGATGAAGAGTGACAGTGGTGGCACAAAGTTTAGCACCCTGACAGCCGGCAGCGCAGGCCAGTTGAAGGAGGGGTGCTCAAGAAGCACTGCTTTAACAGTGCACACAACGACGTGCAGTAAAAGCAATGTGTAAATGCTACGCTGCAGTTAATTTCGCTAAGTGAGAGGAAAATACCGGGCATTATTAGAAGGACACAGCCATCCCAACTACATAAATACCACGACTGCACCCTAACACAATTCTTCCGACTGGCAGAATTTACAAATATGAAATTCTAGATTATAAAGTGTGAATCATCTCTCTCATACCAAGTTAGAAAGGGAGCCAGATTCAGTGGTGAGTCTGGGGCCAGGAGGACTCAGGTGTGTAGTGCTATGCTGAAGGTGCTGCACCTGTCTCCCAAGAAGCCAAGAATGAAAAATGGTACTGAAAACTGAGGCGGTAACGTACACTGAGAATATCAAATGCAAAGGCTTTTTCTGGTGTTTTCACCATCCAAAATGTATTCTACCTACCTCAGAGCAACGGGGAAAGCACATTTTCTGAAACCATTGCTGTCCTGAAGAATATAATGTATCTGCAAATTTTGCTGCCTCATGAACCAAAGCCGATCTTTGCTCTTCAGGTCAATAGCCAGTACAGAAATGTTTTGTCTGATCTGTGAAGCCGTGGAGCTCTTCAACAGACTGATCAATTCACAGTACTCAGTGCAATGAAATTATACATTCCGCAGAAGAAACTGACGCTAATAAAATGGGATGCTCCAACCCAGAAAGCCAAGCATATCCTGGGCTGCATCAAAAGAAGCTTGGACAGCAAGGCCAAGATGATTCTGCCCCTCTGGTCTGCTCTGATGAGACCCCACCTGGAGCACTACATCCAGCTCTGGAGCCCCACACACAAGGACATGGATTTGTTGAAGAGGGTCCAGAGAAGGGCTATGAAGGTGATCAGGCAGCTGGAGCTCCCCTCCTGTGAGGACCAGCTGAGAGAACTGGGGTCCTTCATCCTGAAGAAAACTCCAGGTTGACTTACTGAGACTTCTCAGTATCTGAAGGGGACCTACAAGAAAGCTGGGGAGGGACTTTTCACAAGGGCTTGTAGTGACAGGACAAGGGGTAATGGCTTCAGACTGGAACAGGGTAGATTAAGATTAGAAATAAGGAAAGAGTTCTTCACTCTGAGGGTGGTGAGACATTGAAATGGGCTGCCCAGGGAAGTTGTGGACACCCTGTCCCTGGAAGTGTTCAAGGCCAGGCTGGATGGGGCTCTGAGCAACCTGCTCTAGTGGGAGGTGTCCCTGCCATGGCAGGGGGGCTGGAACTAGAGGAGCTTTAAGGTCCCCTCCAACCCAAACCATTCTATGAAAATAAATTTTGCAAGAGACTTGAGAATAATCATCAATAAACACAACTGAAACAGGCTAACTTCAGAAAAACAATAGAATTATTAGCAAAGTTGCCGCTGAATAACTTGTTGGGTTCTCTGATAATTTTCAAACTAGTTCTGAGCAAACAGCCTCCCCTCCCCCCTCCTTTTTAATTAATGTTTTCACTTTACCACTCACATGGAAAAGTGACCTTACTTTTACCCTGCATCTCCCTCTGGTGGTTTCCTTTTCTGTTTATTTAGAAGTAATTGTAGTAAGTAGATTCCTCTTGCCTTGTTCTAAAGCAAAACAGTCTTAGGTTTCAATTATTTTCATCTCCTCCTCTTTTCCCTAAAGCTAAACTAATACAAGGAAACTAAAGCTGTCTGAAACAAGTCTCCTTCCCCCCTGCCCCTGCCCAAGCCGTCTTTGTTGTTTCTCTGCCTCTTCTGTCTGGCCATTTCATCCTTCAGCCATATCCATGAAAATCCATCAGCTTTCTGGGACAGGGAATTAGCAGAACTACAGAAACCCTCTTCAGATGCACATACCACAGACATTAAGGAAATACTCAAGAGTGTTTTAGAGAGCATTAAATAGCAACATTACTACTGTCACCTCCCCATGAATTTGCATTACCAGGAGTTATCAAACTGAATTGTTGGACACTCGCAATAGGAGAAAACACCTCACAGATCCGCACCGGAATGTGCAGCTTTTACAGTTCAAGAGATGTTGGAGGAAAGAACTCGCCAAAGACTGGATGAGCCAGCAGCAGCTCTCAGATTTCTAAGCGACGTCAGCGTGTTTGCTGCTCTAAGGTAGAGGTGCGCACGCTCCCCTAACGCAAAACGGAAACCTCAACCACTGGTGAAAATCTGTTCTGACAACAAATAATTTGCTGCCTCTCATGGTTCTTTCTGTTGACTGTTTGTTTTTTGTCCTTGCAGTGGTGATTTTTCCATCACTGTTATTATATTCAGAGTAGTCCCAACAATGGCTGATGGTTTTTGAACTTTAGAGGAATGAGGTCCAAGTTCTGAAGGACAGAGGGTAACGTTCTGGAAGGCTCTCTAGAACTGCTGCACTTCTTAGTCATTAATGGTGTAAGCCAGTAAGCCATTACAGATGGATCTAAAACTTTTATCCAATACCTTGTTTTCCTTAACTTTATTACACTGAAATCATTCACTTTTCATAACACATACAAATAGCTTCTAGCACTGAAGAGTCACTTCAGATATGTTAAATGATTCCTCAGAGGCAATACTGAGTAGAAACTGCTGCTGCAGCAAGAAAAAAAAAAGAAAGAAAAAAAAAAAAAGGAAAGAAAAACTTTAGAATGATAGATGAGGAACTAACCAGACAAGTTGTTTCAACTCAATGAGAAAAATGCAGGGAAAAACATTCACCCAGTGGAACACGAGAACCTTCCGAGCGTCACAAAAATAGGATAAACAATGGCCCCCCAAAATAAAACGCGTTGAAATGACTGCACGGTGTCTTTTCAAATGCAATGTAATATTAGCACCATCCTCCCCTCGCTTGCATACTCCTGAGACGCACACATCAGTGTGCCAGAGAAGCATCAATCATCAAGCAAGAGAAAAACATAAAACCTATCAAACTGTAGGGTGGTCTCTTCTCAGGAAAAATGTCAGAGCATTTCACTTTGATCTTTTTTTTTTTCCCCTCTCTTTCAGACACAGACCAGGAAAACTTCTCCACCCTATAAAAATAATAAAGTACAAAGCCACACAACTTTCCAGTCCAGAAAATAATCTCCAATGACAGTTGTTTCTTTCCAGTGGCACCGAGTGACAAATTAACATTAAAATTGCTGGATCACAAATGTTACGATCGTAATTATATTTGAAAGTAGAATTTTCTGCTTCTAGTATTTATCGGTAAGGAAAAGGAAATACTGTATTAATAATGACACTAATAGACTAATTATACATCTCATTTTCAGTGTCTAAAAAAAACCTACAGGCTTCATTTTGTCATGTCCAGAAGTCTGTAAATTGGGTATGATCAACAGTATAATTAAGATTTCAAAATAGCTTCTACTGTAATAGTTTGTCTTTAGAAATTAATTACTTTCCAGGAAAAATCATCTTCTGGGATTAAATGTCCATTTCGCTCAGGAAAAAACCCCAACATGCACACACTCTCTATTTTTAACGGATGTTCTACAGAGCAAGCAGATTTCTCCTGGAAGTTAGTTTTTTGAGCTGAAAAGCAGAATAGGGCCCAGTAATTTCTCAGCAGCACAAGAATGCAACTGGTACATTTTAGTAAGAAACTGGCCACAGTTTTCTAAAGAGAGAACACTCAGAAACCTGAAATGTCAGCAGTCACTACTGGAAAGCACAATTAACTTAAAAAATAATAATAAAAAATAAAAAATCACTGATGTGAGAAGTCAGAATGCACATTTTCAACAAAGCGTAGGCTTGGGTGGGATGTGCAAAGCTTCAATGTTTGAACCCAAGTCAAGACTTTCACTCAAAGCTTTGATCCAAAAGACATGATCTTCGGAATTTTAAAGGGAGAAGTCAGCTCTTAAAAAAAAAAAAATGGTCCTCAATCCTTATATGCCCAGAGTGAGCTGAGAGCAAAGCTCGGGGTGGAAGTCTCTGTAAGATCTGTTTGTTAGGAAATAGCGAGAAACAGCATCGCTGGCTCTCTACCTGTATTTTAATGAAGGCACTCAAGTGAACGGGGAAGAGACTGCGAGGGGAACGATGACCCAACAGAAGTCACTTTTTAAACAATCTGTATGGTAACAGAATAACAACTCTTATCATTTAACTCTTTTTTTATTTTCCCCAAAATTTATTTTCCAATACTAGGATGCAGGTAGATATGTGTAAGAATATTGTTATAAAAAAAGGCAAATGTAACATTTTTATTATAACTATTCCAAGCTTTAGCAAATAAAACCCCAAGTTAAATACATAAACTGAGGCATGGTTAATGACTCAATGTAGAATCAAATTTCCCTCTTTGAAATATATGGCCGTTAAAAGTCCCAATGCTACAGCAAAATTAAATGTATTTCGAAGCCACATTTTGACAAGAACTAATGTTAGCATAATATTTTCCTTCTATATGGAAAAGATTTTTATTGCAGGACTATTAAAGCCTGTCAATCTGCACAGTGACTGATATATAAAGGTATCTGATCTTTGGTGACATTAAAAAGTCGTTGCATGTGAACAGGCATCTAAATGCTTTTTCAGGCCACATCTTTAAGTATTCACTTGTAACTGGACACACAGAGCTGAATGAGATCAACGTCTGACAATTTACATACAAATAGGGCAGAATTCCAGAAATGTTTATTTCAGAGACATCTAACACAGCTTAGCAAACCTGTACAGAATCACAGAATCATCGAGGTTGGAAAAGACCCACGGGATCACTGTGTCCAACCTTTCACCCTACTCTACAAGTTCACCCCTAGACCATATCTCCCAACACTACATCTGAGCAATTCTTAAACACACCCAGGGATGGCGACTCAACCCCCTCCCTGGGCAGCCTATTCCAATATCCCACCACTCTTTTCGTGAAGAAATTTTTCCTAGTGTCCAGTCTAAACCGACCTTGTTTCAGCTGGAAGCCATTCCCTCTGGTTCTGTCACTAATTACCCAAGAGAAGAGACCAGCACCAACCTCGCTGCAATGTCCTTTCAGGGAGTTGTAGAGAGTGATGAGGTCTCCCCTCAGCCTCCTCTTCCTCAAACTAAACAGACCCAGCTCCTTCAAACGGTCCTCATGTGATTTATTCTCCAGTCCCTTGACCAGCTTCGTTGCTTCCTCTGCACCCGCTCCAGCACCTCGATATCATTCTCGTGCTGAGGTGCCCAGAACTGGACACAGTACTCGAGGTGAAGCCTCCCCAGTGCTGAGTCCAGGGGGACAATCACCTCCCTGCTTCTGCTGCTCACACCATTTCTAATCCAGGCCAGGATGCCGCTGGCCTTCTTGGCCACCTGGGCACCCTGCTGGCTCATGTTCATTTGCTTGTCAATCAGAACCCCCAGGTCCCTCTCCGCGAGCCAGCTCTCCAACCACACTGCCCCAAGCCTGTAGCCTTGCATGGGGTTGTTGTGGCCCAACTGCAGGACCCGGCACTTAAAAAACTTTAAAAAACCCAACCAAAATGCAATGAAAACCCTAGAATTCAGAAGGGGAAGGAGATCTACTCCTGACCCAGGGAATCCTCAAGCAGACTCACAACACTCAGCAGAAATCCTCCTCCTTCCGAAAGAGATAAAACCAACTTGCCTCAAAAGGAATATTTAGAATGAAAACCGTTTGTAAAATTTGCAATTTAAAGTGCAAACCCAATAAGCTGGACAGCCCTACAACTACCATGTGTTATGCACAGCTGCAAAAAGTCCTGGAAGACTGCACAAAAACAAGGAAAGAAAGATGTGGGTTTGTGAAATTGTTGCCTACTAAGCAGAATCTGAGAGATAGGAAAATAAACACTGCTGCAAAAAGCAGCCATAGATCTCTGAGCAGTTTATTGCCATAAAAAAATATAATGCTTCTGTGACCAGCTCTATATATACACTCATCAAAATTGTACTTGGCTTCCCAAAATCAAGATGTTATTATTTTGAACCAGTAGGAAAGGCTACAGCATCTAAAGCTTTTTGGAAAATTTGTGCTGTTAAGTGGGAAGGTGGTAAATGCTATCGGGATTTGCAATTCTAAGAGTCTGCAAATTATCCATACGTACCTTCTATCGAAATGACACTACTCGAAATGCAAAAGGAAACCAAAAAAAAGCAAAGAAACTGATTTCTCTATGCAGTATATATGTAAATGCAATCAAAAGGGTATGTGCTCTGCCAGGACTCAGAGAAATATCAGTTACCTCATCAGCTGTAATTTTGATTTGTGAGAAGTGAGTCCAAGGCAGACACAAGCTAATTCAATTTGGATTCATCTGTAGCAGGACAGTCTGAATCCTCTATCCGTCTCTACTCCAGTGAAGTTCTAGTCTGTTCACAGACTTAAAGCTAATAAATTCACAAAGAATAGCCGAGAAATTTGCTGTATGAGTATCAACAACTTCGTTCTAGCTGCAAAAACCCCTTCTTATGCAAACAGAAGTGTTGATAATACTAAAGCCTAACGTATGAATTTTCTGAAGTTTATCCTATGGGCTGCTATGTTACATACTGTGTGTTACACTGTGCCTTTCTTACAAGATCTTATACCGGCTGCAATCAAATTTTTCAAAGTAATGATCACAAAACTATGGTTTACTCTAATAACTACACTAGTGTCAGAGACACGGCTAAGAGGATCACACAGGAGTGAAGTCTTCGCCAGCCATGAGTGGTTTATACTCAAGTTGAAGCTTTTTAGTGCTGTTTCTATTCAAGTTACATTTGTAAGTTTGTATCAACAGGTTTTGGGGAAGCTGAACATGTACAGGTTTGTTTTCAACCACGTAAACCTGGGACTGACAAGGCCTTCTAACATCCTCCAAAGGACACAAGAACAGTTTCAAGACTGAAAGGCATGTGAAGACAGGCTGTCTCTGGAGATTCAGAACAGCACGCCGAAAAACCGTTAGCCATTACAACATCTACTCTGTGATAGAAAACAGACGACAAATATTAAGTTCTAAAAACCTTACCTTCTTCTAAAGTTTCTATATTCTCTGCTCCAAAAGCATTAGTTGCAAGTAAATAGCATTAACAAATACTTTCTCATCGGAGAAAAAAAATACTGGATAGCCTTTAATTTAGATCTAAATGCTTTCAAAATATTTTTAACATGAAACTCACTGTACAATATCTAAACACTTCAATGTAGTTGCTAAGCCTTTCGAAGCAAGGTAAGCTAAGCACTTTGGCTAAAGATATATTAACAATAATGTTTCATCAAACCACAAGTGCTTGCCACTACATTCATCGCTCACTATGAAAATTTATCTGGTAAAGAAGCTCCCCCTTGGCATAGCAATGCCCCCAGAATAAACAGCTCTGCATTGTACCGCCAGCAGCGGTAGCTCAGAAGGGACCGTCGGTGAAAGCCGGCCAGCACTGGGGCAAAAAGATCACCCGAGCTCCATACTGAGGAGGAAACTGTATTCCGAAACCTGGGGTGCAAGGATAGCAACAGAAATAAAGCAGGAACTGCCTGGATATGAAAAAGAAAATGAAACAATCAACAAACCATTAAAAAAACCCCAAACAAACAACTTGCTGATAACTTTGCAGCATCCTGAGCCTCAGCAATTTAAATACTGCCACACTATAAACCAAACAAGCAAGCATTCTGCCACCAGGCTACAGACCGGAGCTCTTCACGGCTTAGGAGCAGTAAACCTCTTTATACAGCTACTATCCAAGATAAAATGAGAAGAGCTTATCTCCCATATATTTTTCCAGCAGTTACCGAATTCAACTATAGATTATTCCCTTCCTTCCTACCAGAGGACTTAGTTACTTCTTCACGTTTTTGGACACGGATAAAATGGAACTTCAGTAAATAGTCAAACAATTCCCTGTGTTTTACATTAGACAGTGTGCATGATCCTTGGGTAGCTTAATACATTTTAAAGTTTAGATAAAATGAATTTGCACCTACAAATGGATTGTTTTAGATGCTAAGCCCTGCAGCTACCCCCAACAAACACCTCACAATGAGTTTTAGCATTTGCACAGGGAGATTATCACAGTATGCTCCTTGACACAGCAGAGCTCACAGTGATAAAAAACAAAACGTGCCTTCCCCCTCTCCCTGGGGGTTTGCTGGATTCTGAACCATTAGCAAATACAACTCCATTATATGGGAAGGAAGTGGGAAATGGTTGTGCTCTGCAGGTGTTCAAAAATACATTTTCAGTAAGGGAGCAGATGCCTGAAAAGAAACAATTCAAGTAAGCACATGGCACCATAATCAGTCTTACTACTGTATTTGAAAGCAACAGTCTCTCTCACAAATATACAAGTTACTTGGTTTTGGCATCACATGTATTTATTGCACCTGCAAGTGCTTGAATATATTACACTTCCACATTTCAATGTACATTTTTTTTTAAAGCCACAGGACCCAACAGATCACAATGATGAACAAATTACTATCCCGGTCACAATAAACCTTGACAATTCATGTGGCACAGGGAGTTGCCTAGAATTCATTTAAATTTGCAATCTGTAAGGCTGTTAATATATCTAGAGGTGATAAAATGTCACTACCTTATAGTTCATTTCAGATGTTTCTGCTTCCTTATATTGCCAGACAACATTTGCTTGGTACTACACTCTGAACATGTGAACTATCCATTGTTAGAGAACATCTTGTTTCAGTTCCTCTTGAACCAGCAAACCCAGAGAGAGCCAAAATGTATTTCTTCATAAACAAGTCTATGGAACATGAAGGTCTTTCACTGCAAGTGGAAGCCCAACGAAAACAGGATCATTCACAAGGTGCTGAGTAGAACAGATACCCCTTAAGCAGAATATCTGAAATGAAATCTAACTAAACTGGGTGAATTTTCTCACTAGCTTCACACAACAGCATAATTTTAATTTGATTTGATTTTTTTACACAAAGACATTGTCAGGATAGCACTATGCATGACTGCTGCCTTTTCATAGAGTTTCATTTTCTTCTGGGTACTACAACTTGAGGGCTTCTCAAAGCACTGAGGACCTGTCACCAAATCCTGTTAGTGTTAAAAGCATCTAAAACTGCTGATTCATAATTTAATGATCTAGAACTGGAGTAGTTCCAGCCAATGCCCTAAGAGCTGAACAGGTCAGGAGACTGAACTATCCTCTCTACTTCCAGATGGCCTTCGCACATGAGGAGAGAAGGATACGATCGGACCAGAGGTAGTCTGCCTCTTGTCACACTGAACCACACTGTAAGGAGACACACCAGTCTCCAACTGTTCTTCTCATACCCCTCATGGATAGCAGATCACTTTTTGTTTAGAAAAGCAAAACTGCTTCAGGATTTTCATAAAATGCAACTTTTCAGTATCTTAAAATCTGCTTAATATTTTACTCTTTGTAAACACAACATTTTCTGTACCTCCATGTACATAACTTCTTTGCATTAAAACCCCCACACTTTCCCCCCCACCTAATAGTACATCCTAGCTGGGCATGCACCTGCCTTTATGCTATAAAAAATCAGTATTAACTTCAACCACTCCCTGCTTCCTTTTCTACTTAGACTGACAAAACCCCAAATGCAAAGTTTAACTTCCTTATTCTTCCCTTTCTATGTTTTTTTCCTTAGGTCCCCTAGGGACTGACTCACTCTCTCATGACTGGTTTTTACTCTAGGAAACAATGCAAGAGACCAGTTTTTTTCAACTGTTTGAATCTCTCAAACATCCTGAAACATTTTTACCGTACACCGATAATTCAGATCTATTTTCAATAGGCCTACAAATAAAGCTATCAACATGGAAAGTAACTACAGCACTCTTTCCCAACCTGTTAGGCTATTAAATGGATACTGTGAAACCAAATCCAATTATCAGTAAATTCCAACTGTATTTCAGCAGTGACAACATTCTGACACATCCATACTCTAATTTCCAGAGCTCCTCTTTCAAAATTCAGGATAGCTGTTGGATTTTTCCAGATTACTGTTCTGAATTGTCTAGATTCTTCACTTGCATCTGTCACTAGCATTTACTCTGCCCAGAATGATCTTCTTCCTCAGATTTCATGCATATTCATAACAAAGACACCACACAGGTTTAATAATCTGGGCAATTCACTGCTGGTCGCTTTAGAATTCTCCATCTACAGTGCTCTCAGAAGTTGAAGGACGCTCACAAAAGAGACAGTTTGTTTTGACTTACATTTATTCTCACTGTAGCTAATTACAGTTATAGCTCCTTTACTGTATTAATGATGCACAAAAACCTAGAGTCCCGGTGATAAAGAAATGAAAATCAGAAAGCTGAAGTATAATGAGTTCTCCTGTGGTTTATCCGCCCTCTTCACTCAGCTCTTCCCTAAACACTACTATTGATATATAAACACTTTGTACACAACTATGTCTTAAAAAAAAAGTTGTAAAAAGAGGGTGCCCTTTAAAAGTAAACATTTACTAAGCCATGGTACTGACCTACACTGGTATTTCCTAGGCTTAGTACACACAGTGCAATGATATATTTGTATCTTAAATTTTCCACTGTAAATGTTTATCATTAGTGTACTTCTGTTTCATAAAGGACGGTAACAGCAAAAAAAGTCTCTGTAATTCACTTTTGATAACACAGCTATCATAGCCCTTTATAAAAACAATAGACCAGTATTACTTTCTATTCTATTCTCTTTACCCTTCAACTTATTGCTGCACTTCCCCAAGCCGCACAAAGAAGTTAATGTTTTCCAAGTTAAACAACGGGCTGTCTGCTTATCTGAAAACTTAAACGTGGTGCAACTTCCAGCTACCTGGGCGCGAGCAGAATGCCTAGCAACCCCGCAACACGCCGCGGTCCTGGCTCGAGCCCTGCTGCAGGAGCTAGTGGGAATGTTTCCCATCTGAGAAGGCATCCCCAGCACCCTTTCCCCCGCCGCCTGCTTGCGCTGTGGTTCAAAAGAGCTAATAAAGCCAAGCTGCACATGAAGGGGAAAAAAAAAACAACAAACCAAGCACATATTTGGGCCGGGTCCAGGCCCACCTACCG